>CM059217.1:29329398-29416898 GCA_030347435.1 Clarias fuscus
AGTGAAGGAGAATCTTAATGCTTCAGCATACCAAGACATCTTGGACAACACTCTGCTTCTATGACCATTGTGACAGCAGTTTGAGGAAGGCCCTTGTCTATTCCAGCATGACCGTGCCCTAGTGCACAAAGCGAGGACCATAAAGACATGGTTTGGAAGAACTTGACCGGCCCTAACACAGAGCCCTGATCTCAACCCCATCGAGCACCTTTGGGATAAACTGGAACGGAGATTGCGAGCCAGACCTTCTCGTCCTACATCAGTGCCTGACCTCATAAATGTTCTACAGGATGAATGGACACAGAAACACTCCAAAATCTTGTGGACGGCCTTCCAAGAAGAGGGGAAGCTGTTATAGCTGTAAACGGCGGACCGGCTCCATATTGAAGTGTATGTATTTGAATACACCGTCATTGTAGGTTTGGCCAAATACTTTCGTCCGTATAGCGTGCGAGCAGTAACTAAGGACGTTTCAGTGTGAACACTTTTCAATTTATTTTATATTATATGTATAATTTTAACTTAGCGTCTGCACTTCTTCATCCGTAATCAGATGTACACCAGGTTACACCTGGCAATATTGCCATTCACACACATACACATACTGTATATTTGTTCCATGTATTTAGTGACAGAATTCACACACTGCACCAATGAACCAATCAATTGTAAGTCTACACAGGATGCAGGGTGGGGGTGCCTGTGGAAAAAAAGGAGTATGATAGAGAGAGAGAGAGAAAGAATGTGGTTGTGTTTCTGTGACAGGAGAAAGATGCTCGCATAAGTCCTCCAGAGTGTTTATTATTCACCCCGAATGACACTAAGGCCATGACCCGTAATGAACAGTTCTATGAATGGACTAAATATTGTCTACTCAATAAAGAAGAACATCTTCACGCACTTCCAACGCTATCATGTGTGCAGATAAATTGTAATTCGCTTGTTAATTTAAATCGATCGTTTAAATATGCAGAGGTAACTTTTATGAGCTATTTTAGTAAAGACACGTTATATTAAGCCTTATGGAGTCTATGCTGCATATGAATAGAGCAATAAAACCGGTCGTTTGGTAAAGACTTAATGGTGGGTAAATGGCTGTGGTGGAAAAGGTCATGAGTGCGATCCCACTGGCGAATGCTAATCATCAGGATGCCCTCGAGGCTAGTGCTTAACCCGCGATTGCTCTGGGATTTAAGTGCCCTGCCCCCACACTTCTACTTTCCTAAATGCATTAAGGAAATAAATAGCAATCTGCCTCACAAAGGTGAAATGATGAAACCTGTTTACCAACACACCGAAGACATGGTGTTCATCATCATGCTCAGCCATAGTGGTATTCTTGAGCAAAAACATTGGAGTTTGAATGCAAATTTGCCCAAACAAATGGGTGTTTTGAAATTTGCAACCACCACTTATGATAATCTATTACCTCATCATCATCTATATGTCATGCTGTCTTAATCCACAACACAGGAACTAAGTGCTAATACAGCGTGAGTTAGAGGTTTATAATCAACCATCAAGAAAGACTAATATAATATTCAACAAGGAGAAACACTTGAGAAAACTGTGGAAGGGAAGATATTAGATGATCTAAAGGGATTTGGAAACAAGTAAAATTAGCAGAACTATGGGTGCTAGAAGCACTCACTCACTGACTCACCATCTATACCACTTAATCCTGTATTCAGGGTCACAGGGGGCCTGGAGCCTATACCAGGCAGGGTACACCCTGGACAGGGTTCCAATCCATCACAGGGCACACACACACTCATTCACACACTACGGCCAATTTGGGAATTCCAGTTAACCTAACCTACATGTCTTTGGACTGTGGGAGGAAACCAGAGCACCCGGAGGAAACCCACCAAGCACGGGGAGAACATGCAAACTCCATGCGGGAATCGAGAGACGGGAATCAAATCCAGACCCTGGAGGTGCAAGGCGACAGTGCTAACCATTACACCACCTGAGAAGATATCTAAGTAACAGAAATAAAAGAACTATCAGAACTAGGAAATGATTGGGTCTAACGTAGGGGGACTAAAAGAATCAGAAAGGTTTAAGAGAAATTAAGTGGGACTGGAGAACTAGGACAACTAATTAATTAAGGGGACCTAGGGGAAATAGGAATGGCCATGTGAACTAAAACCAGTAGGCACCTATGGGAGCCAGGGTAATTGGAAGAGCTAGGTAGCCTAAGACACTATGGTATCAAGAAGAAATATTGAACTATTCAGTCTTAGAATATTTTCAATCTAAGGAAAAATATGAATGTAGGGACCTAAGAGGGCTAAAACACCTTGGGCACCTAGATGACAAATTGGAAATATTAGTTCTAGGAGAACTTGTAAACCATTCCAATAACAAAAAATAAGAAACTATAATGTATTGGTGAAAAGGAAAGTAAAGGAACTAGGGGGAACAATAAAGTATTGGTTCTAGGACTGTGGGAACAAAGAAAAAAAAGAGAACTAGGGGACTTGAGAATACTAGGACAGCTAGGTAATTACCATGACCATGAGAATTCAGACAATACAGTGACTAGGGGAAGACAGGAAAGTAGAGGTCCTAGGATATCTTAGACAATAAAGTAATAATAATTTGTATAACTAGGAAACTAGGGTGTCTTGGGAAGATATGAAGTACTGAATGAACTGTGGGAACTTGGCACATGTTGGGTTGCCCAACCCTAACCGATAACCCTAGCCCTAAATTATTGGAATGTACAACATTGGGCAAACTAGTGTACATACGGGAGTTAGAAGAGTGGTGAAAGCACAAACATTTAAATAAATATGTTATGTGGAGAAACCGGGTATCTATGATTCCGACTGGACTCCACTGGTTCTAAGGACTATGGGACAACTCTGGGGCAGCTATGGAGTAGCTATGGGGCATACTGTAAGTGAACTACAGGGTATGTGAAAATTAAATAGGCAATATTTAATGCCTATAGAGCTCGTATCACTGGAGTCTCCAAACAGATGATAGCATTTTCCAGGACATTGGCTAGGATGACGTGGACCTCATGATTGGCCTCCATGAAGTCCAGATCTCACTCCATGTTATTTTTTTCTGTGGAGCTACGCTACGGAGGAGGTATACAGGGCAAATTCTTGGAGGCACGGATTCAGGAGGTTCTCAGCAGTATCCCAAACCACTTCTTCAGAAGGCATTGTGCATTCCAGCCCTGGCCGTTTGAGGAAACAGGTTGACGCCACCTGTGCCTACGTTGAAATGTAAAGATTTGTTGGTTACTTTTCACCCACCCTGTAGAAGAGTTAGGAAACATAGGCAACTTGGTGAACTGGGAGAACCTGAAGGACAAGATTAAGCAAGAGGTATAGGATTCATGGGCGAAAAAACTAAAACAAGAAACAAACAAACAAGAAAACGTATTTAACTGATCACTCATGCACTGTAGGGAGTCATGTAATACACTCGGAGGACAGCGCTATCCACTTCTTCCGTTTGCATGACCTCACACAAGCCAGTGATTAAATGCCACCCATTCCTCCCCCCGAGAGAGCTCGGACCTTACTAGCCCCTCAAGTGCTCGCTCTCTCTCTCTCTCCGATCAGTTCTCTATAGCATCATCCGGGAATCGAACTTGTGATCTCTGGATGGTAGTTGTGAATTCATTACTGCCTCATCCTTAATGTATCAGAAGTGATGTTTGTCCGGGCATCCGAGTGGCGCAGTGGTAAAGTGCTCGCCCTATCATCCGGAGATCGCGAGTTTGATTCCCGGGTGATGCTGTAACCTCTCGCAGCCGGAGGTCTAGAGGGAGCTGATTGGCCGAGCTCTCTCAGAGGGGCGGGATGAGAGGTACTTAGTGCTCCCACGTTAATTACGGCTCTACAGCCAATCAGGGGCGTCTGTGAGCTCACCTCCGAGTGTGTTACGCCGCCCTCAGCGGTGCGTGAGCAAGCAGTTCAAAAAGAGGACGTCGGCTGTCGTCATGTGGTTCGGAGTAAACACGTGATAGTCTTCGGCCATCCCGGCTGAGTGGTAGTAGTAGCCTTAATGTGGGAGCGCCCCCTAGTGATGGGGAGGAATTGGACACGACTAAATTAGGGAGAAAATCAGGTAAAAATCTCCAAAGAATAAAAGAACTGATGTTTGTCCATGCAGAGATGCCGTCCTCCTTTAGTGCAGCGGTTTTGACAGACTTCAGGTGACCCCAACGAAATAAAAAGTCAAAGACTGTCAGGTCTGGTTCTCGTCCATCTTTTGTTGTTGGTTTCAAAAGTCTGAAATGAAAAGCATTGGTTCAGATTTCTGCTGAGGAACCGCCTTCTGGGCCAGCCTGTACAGCTAGGAGAACCGGGACATTGTGGAAGGTAGAATTAGGAAAAAATAGGGGACATGAAACACTACTTTGAACTGCACTAGAACTGCTTGCAGACTTCACTTAACCCAATCAGAGAGGAATGTATACACAAGCTAATGAGACAGAACAGGACTAATCATGAGGGACAGGTGTTAGTAATAATCAGGAGACGTGTACAGAGCAGCGCTTGGGGAAAAAGGGAAGTCAGGATGTAGGACGGCTCCCGTGACACGTTCCATCTGCAGCGCCAGACTTATTCAACGTGCGTATATTCATGACATCACGATCTCTATGGATCATTACGATCATCCAGATTTACAGCTCAGATCAGAGTGTTTTGACCTGATTTCAAAGCTGCTCTGCAGGAAGGACCGTTCAGGCCGCGGACCAAACACCCGAGCACGGGCGAGCTGTCACGGACGTGAGCCGAGAGGTTTTTATCTACCGCTTCCATGCTGCAGAGTGATCCATGATGTTGGATGGAAGTCGTCTTTAAGAGCATTCTCGCGTTCTCTCTGTCCGCTGTAGTAAGATAGATGAGCGTACGCAGTCCAGCGCTTTGTTTTTTCTGTCAGCAGGTTTTTTCCAGGAACAGCAACGGACCTGAAGCCAAAATATTTCACGGAAAAATGTAAAGACACAAGAAACAAGTGCTAAAAAAAAATCAGCATGAAAATGTCAGGGTTATTACATCATAAAAAATAAGAGCCAATCCGTTTCTAATATGCAAATACAGACCATATATAGTAATAGGATTAAAAAATAGGATTTTATGTGACTGATTAACTTGTGTGTGTGTTTTGCACACACAGATTAGAACCATTTCTTTTGCACAGTTGTTACAAATTGATTTATTTCATTGTATATATTAATAAAATATGAACATTTTCATAAGAAAGAGAAAAGAGAAGCATATAAAATGAAACAAGGATATAAAAATGTGTGTGTGTGTGTGTGTGTGTGTGTGTGGAGCATCAGCAGCTGGCCATCTCCTTTCACACACCAGGTGCAACATGCAGCGCCGTGTCAGCACATAACGCAGCAACGTGATATCCACACACACACACACACACACACACACACACACACGCGCGCGCGCGCACAGTTCTCTATTTCATACACATTCATACACGCTCTTCTATATGTATATATACACAGAATGTGTGTGCTGCGCTTTAGATTTCCCTGTCTCCACAAACACACACACACACACACACACAGACACCATATACACACAAGTGGTTTAGGCAATAAATTCCATTTGGTCACCATCTGTCTATGATGAACGAGGACGAACACTGTCTGCTCTTCATATCAACACTGCACGGACTCCACACACACACACACACACACACACACACACACACACACACACACACACACACACACACACACACACACACACACACACACACACACACACACAGAGGCCCACTGCAAAAGCAATAAGTAAATAATTCTAAGTGTTAGCATGCAAATATATCAATAAGTAAAGGATTATAACATATTAAAGTAAATAAATATAGTAAAAAAAAAAAGAGAAAACAAGTCAACAATAAATAAATTAATAAACAAACAAACAAATGAATAAACAAGCCGGGGGTGTGGTTTCCTTATCCAGTCTGCTGGAACATTAAACTGCAGCAGTCACCAGTTAAACAGTTAGTAATGAATTCTGATTGAGTGATGAAAGTCCGCCCCCTTCTGGCCATGAAGAGCATCACATGACCCTGAGCTGGGCTTCCAGCAGTCACAACTCAAACACAGTTCAACACACACACCTTAAACACATAACTCACACACAACTCTTACAGAACTCTGGCACAATCCGGTACCCAACTCACAAACATACACAACTATTACACAGTTTAATACACACCTCAAACACACAACTCACACACAGTTCAGTGCACAACTCACACACACACACACACACACACACACACACACACACACACACCTCAAACACAGAACAACTCTTACATGGTTTAATACACACCTCAAACACACAACTCACACAGTTCAGTACACATCTCACACACACACACACACACGCACACACACAGTACACAACTATTACAAGGTTTAATACACACCTCAAAAACACAACTCACACACAACTCTTACACAATTCAGTACACAACTCACACACACACACACACACACACACACACACACACACACACACACACCTCAAACACAGAACAACTCTTACATGGTTTAATACACACCTCAAAAACACAACTCACACACAGTTCAGTACACATCTCACACACACACACACACAGTACACAACTATTACAAGGTTTAATACACACCTCAAAAACACAACTCACACACAACTCTTACACAATTCAGTACACAACTCACACACACACACACACACACACACACACACACACACACGCACACACACAGTACACAACTATTACAAGGTTTAATACACACCTCAAAAACACAACTCACACACAACTCTTACACAATTCAGTACACAACTCACACACACACACACACACACACACACACACACACCTCAAACACAGAACAACTCTTACATGGTTTAATACACACCTCAAAAACACAACTCACACACAGTTCAGTACACATCTCACACACACACACACACAGTACACAACTATTACAAGGTTTAATACACACCTCAAAAACACAACTCACACACAACTCTTACACAATTCAGTACACAACTCACACACACACACACACACACACACACACACACACACACACACACAGCGCACAACTATTACAGGGTTTAATACACACCTCAAACACACAACTCACACACATACAGTACACATCTCACACACACACACACACACACACACACACACACACACACAGTACACAACTATTACAAGGAGTTACATTTACTCCGTTATATTTACTTGAGTAACTTTTTGGAAAGAATGTACTTCTGTGAGTAGTTTTACCTCACTATACTTTTTACTTTTACTTGAGTAGATTCGTGAAGCAGAAACGCTACTCTTACGCCGCTACATTCGGCTCCGCTCGACTCGTTACTTTTCTAACCGTTTATTCTACGCATGCAGCCGGTGGATCTACCGCGTGACTGTTTCACCGATCAGACGCAGCAACAGTAATCACATGACTCCGTTTGACCAGTGAGGCGTTTCATCCCACCCGTGAATCCGTCCTACATACGCTCACTGCGCAGCCCAAACAAAAGTTTCCGCATCTTTCTCTAATTTTGCGGAACGCCCAATAATCCAGACTGCTACTAGCGGGAGATCTTGCGGTGATTATAGGATGCTTTTTTTTTATTTTTATTTTTTATGTTTGAGTGATTATATGCTAACTTTAATTGTACATATAGTGGCTTGCTCATCAGGGTCAATCTCATTATCTAGACACGTTTTTTCTCACACATACACACTTATCCACAAATTTTCTGTTCATTTTTGTGAAGCTGGCTTTGAGACGGTGACCATTGTTAAAAGCGCTATAGGAATAAAATTGAATCGAATCGAATTGAATGTTAATTTAACAGTCTATGAATATATAAGTATATTCCAGTACAGAATTAATCACACGTGTTGTACATTTTTTATGTATCCCAAAAAACATGATGCATCCCTGGCATCATATACAAAGCATGTTTCGTTTGCAAAAGAACAGCTTCATACTGCGGTGTCTCCTCTATCTCTCAAAACTTCAGCACATATATATATATACTGTATATATATATATATATATATATACGTATAGATATACACACTGTGTACTGTGTGTATATATACTGATATATAATTATTATAATTTCTGAAAACAGTTATGAAGACTTGAGTAATATTTTTTCGATGACTGCTTTTTACTTCTACTTGAGTGATATTATTTTGAAGTACAGCTACTCTTACTTGAGTACATTTTTTGGCTGCTCCACCCACCTCTGACTCTCACACAGCTCAAACACAGTTCTTACACGGTTTAATACAATTCAATTCGATTCAATTTTATTTATATAGCGCTTTTAACAATTTTTGCAGGTTACACCATAAACACACAACTCACACACACACACACACACACACACACACACAACTATCACATGGTTTAATACACACCTGAAACAGACTAGTGACGGGTCGTTCATGAACGATTCATTCTTTCTGAACGAGTCTTTAACGTGACTTTTTCAAAAGAGTCTTGGAGAGTGATTCGTTCATTTTCTACTGGGCGCGCATGCGCAAAACCTCTGTCGGTTATGTACAGGAAACAGAAATGAGTCGTTACCTTTGAGTCTTTGGTCCGAATCGTTCGTTCTTTTGTCACGTGACTCCCATAGACGCTATGCAGTGCAGTACACAGGAAACAGAATTGAACTGTTCTCAACGAGTCTTCAAGTCCGAGTCGTTCATTCTTTTGTCACGTGACTCCCATAGACGCTATGCAGTGCAATAGATTCAAAAGAACAAACGACTCGGACTGGAAGATATGAAGGTGAGCTGCTCATTCTGGTTATCATAACATGTCCTTTAGTTGCATTTAATATTTTCATTACTGGAACTACAGTCAAAAGTTGTATATGTAGACGTGTCTGTTTATTGAAAATGGAACTTTTTATTTTATTTCTGGTCAAAAGAAAGAAATGAACTAAAGAGATTCAAACAACCGAGTCACTAAAATGATTCAAACGCCCCATCAATAAAACACACATACATGCACAACTCTTACACAGTTCAGTACACAATTTACAAACTGTTTTTAAACAAAACTTTAAACACACAACTCTTATTCACTCAATACGCACCTTTCAGCACAAGTTCAGCATCGTAAAGGCCATTTCTTTTCATCCTTTATATGAATCGGCTGGGGAAACAGTTGATGCTGTTGTTGCTGCTTTTTTAAATGAATTGTTCACATTGGTGAGGATGTCAAAGAACATTATCGTGAGCATTAAGGTTTCAAGCGCACTAGGAATAAAATATGTTAGCGTTCAGCTTCATGCTCACAGCTTGCTGTTGGATTTTGTCCTCTGTAGGGATCATTTACCGCATGGTTTTTACTGGGTTCATTCCTGACTCTCGCTTTTTATCTGCTGAGGCATGAAGTAGGATTTAGTGGTCCGAGTTACAGCAGCAGCGGGATTGCCACACACTGCCTTTCTCTTTACTTGCTAATGCACGTGCACACAATTGCTCAGTCTTTTTTCTTAAATGCACGATTATATTGAACCCTAAACATTACAGACACACGACCAAGAAAACATGATGAGTTAAAAGCAAACGTGCTAACGTTAATATTGTTCATTTATTAATATTATCATGCTGCATTTTTACGACATGTGATGATTAGCAGTGGCGTAGCCTGTTCAGAGCAACACATTTCTATGCCATTTTGTGTTGTTGTAACTAAAGCGTCCAGCAGGTGGCGTCAATGTGCTGTGTCAAAACGTTTAGAGCCGCATGGCTGCAGGTCACACTGAGATTATTCATGTTCAGAGTGGACACGTGTTCACTAGTCAGTGTGTGTGTGTGTGTGTGTGTGTGTGTGTGTGTGTGTGTATTCTAGGATTCAAGAGTTGTGTGTTCAGCAATATATCTGTGATGATCTCTGTGATGCTTTCAGTGTGTGTTGTGCATAGTATAGTACACATAGTATACACAAAGTATAATAAGTAAAGCTGTGGACTCAAGGCATGTGACTGGACAAATACAACTCAATCGCAAAATTCAATCACACAACTCCTATACAGTTCAACTCAAACTTGCAACTCAAAGAAACAACCCCAACATAATTCAATACACAACTCCAACACAGAACTCCCACAAGGTTCAGGCAACTTAGAAACAGTTCAATACACAACTGTGATTCGGTTAAATACACAACTTAAAGAAACGACTCTAACATAATTCAATGCCCAACACAAACACACAATTCCTATACAGTTCAATACATAACTCAAACACACAAAAACAGAAACAACTCCAATACAGTTCAAATCACAACTCAAAGAAGCAACTCAAACATAATTCAATGTACAACACACATAGAACTTGCATACCATTTAATACACAACTCAATCACACAATCTCACTCAATTCAATATACTCAGTACATTTCAATACACAACTCAAAGAAACAACTCCAATATACAGTAGTTTAGTGCACAGCACAAAAACACAACTTTCAAACAGATCAATACATAACACAAACACACTACTTTTATTCAGTCCAATACACAACTCAAATGCATAACTCCGATTTAATTCAAAACACATCTCGAAAACAAAGCTATAATTCAGTTCACAACACACAAATTTTATTAAGTTTTATACACAACCCAAACACACAACTCTATTTCAGTTCAACACACACAAAAAAAACAACAACAACAACAACTCCAATATAATTCAGTGCACACCACAAACATAGATCTCTAATTCAGTTCAATACACAACACAAACACACAACTTCCAAACAGATCAACACATAACACAAACACACAACTGGCATATAGTTTGATAGAGAACTCAAACACACAACTCAAATGTATAACCCCAGTTTAATTCAAAACACAACTTGAACACACACCTATAATTGAGTTCAACACACAACTCAAACACACAACTCTATTTCAATTCAATACACAACTCAAACACACAACATCCAAACAGATCAATACACAACTCAAACACACAACTCTACTTCAGTTCGATACACAACTCAAACACACAACTCAAACGCATAACTCCAGTTTAATTCATAACACAACTTGAACACACAACTATAATTGAGTTCAATACACAACTCAAACACACAACTCTTATTTAGTTCAACCCACAACTCAAACACACAATTTCCAAACAGATCAATACACACCTCAAACACAAAACTCTACTTCAGTTCAATACACAACTCAAACACACAACTCTTATTCAGTTCAACACACAACTCAAACACACAACTTCCAAACAGATCAATACACAACTCAAACACACAACTCTACTTCAATTCACTACACAACTCAAACACACAACTCAAACGCATAACTCCAGTTTAATTCATAACACAACTTGAACACACACCTATAATTGAGTTCAATGCACAACTCAAACACACAACTCTTATTCAGTTCTACGCACAACTCAAACACACAACTTCCAAACAGATCAATACACAACTCAAACACACAACTCTACTTCAATTCACTACACAACTCAAACACACAACTCAAATGCATAACTCCAGTTTAATTCATAACACAACTTGAACACACACCTTTAATTGAGTTCAATACACAACTCAAACACACAACTCCAACGCATAACTCCAGTTTAATTTAAAATGCAACTTGAACACACACCTATAATTGAGTTCAATACACAACTCAAACACACAACTCTACTTCAGTTCGATACACAACTCCAACGCATAACTCCAGTTTAATTCATAACACAACTTGAACGCACACCTATAATTGAGTTCAATACACAGCTCAAACACAACTCTTATTCAGTTCAACACACAACTCAAACACACAACTTCCAAACAGATCAACACACAACTCAAACACACAACTCTACTTCAGTTCGATACACAACTCAAACACACAACTCCAACGCATAACTCCAGTTTAATTCATAACACAACTTGAACACACACCTATAATTGAGTTCAATGCACAACTCAAACACACAACTCTTATTCAGTTCAACACACAACTCAAACATGCAACTCCCAAACAGATCAACACACAACTCAAACACACAACTCTCATACAGTTTAATACACAACTATAAACACATAACTAAAAATCATGACAAGTTTTTTTTTCCCCCAAAACTTTTAAAAGCTGTGACAGAAAGCTATAATCACTGGACTAAAAATATGTAAGTCTTTAAATATATATCGAATAGTTTTTTAAGCACTTATTGTTGAGTAAACCAGATAATCAGTCTGGCTTCTGTTTTCATAATTCTAATCATTTATCAACAGAAAATTGAAGGTAATCATTTTTCAAATCATGTATTTGATCCGCAGATAATAGATCCATTCTTACGCAGATTCATTGTTACCTGTACCTTGATCATTCAACACTGTTACCGAGTAAATATCGTACAGCTATGTGTAGTGCAGGAGAGCAGCATGCAGATGAGCCGGACTGATAAGCCGAAATAAGCCGTTACTGCAGCGGTAATAAGGCTTGATTATGTTCCAATGCTCCAGCCCATATGGATGAGCGTCTCCATCGCCAGAACAGCCGAGAGATGTGAATAGGTCCAAACAGCTGTTGGTGACACACACACACACACACACACATGCACAAAGTAGGTTTGTTCTCAAACACCTGGTCCCTGTATGACAGTGATCTCATTTGGAGGAAATCTGTGAAGTAATATGACATCAGATGAACATTATGCTTCTTAATAACCAGACTTTAATGCTCCAGCGTCCCACAGCTCTACATCAGCTCTACATCATACAGACATATCACCTCATCTGTTACTACCACAAGTCACTAAAACCCAGTCAGGGGGGAGTCGGTCATTCCTTTGAGACACAAAGAAGCATTGACGTTGATGCATCCGTCAATCACGGATTCGAAAGTAGAAAGTCTCAAATCTAGACACTCAAGTCCCAAATCAGGTGTGTTTGAGTTGTCTTTCTGGGACTTGTGTAGTTGGTTTATTTGTGAGATTGTATGTGAGTTCAAGAGTTTAAAATGAGTGTTTGATAGAGAACTCAAACACACAACTCAAATGCATTGTTGGAATGTGCGGATGTTGTGTGTCTGAGTTCTATGTTGGACGGTATAGGAGTTGTGTATTTGAGTGCACTGTTTTGAGTTGTGCGTGATTTGTTTATTGGACAGTTTTGTAGTTTGAGTTGTTTGTTTGGCAGTATGGGAGTTGTGGGTTTGAGTTGTGTATTGGACAGTATGTAAGTTGTGTGGTTTATGCTGTGTACCGGATAGTATTAAAATGTTTTTTTTTTTGTTATGTGCTAGACAGTGTTAGTGCTCTGGGTTTGAGTTGTGTGTTGGAGTGTTTTGCATTGGGCACTGTTTGAGTTGCATAGTTTGAGTTGTGTGCGACAGAGTCGTGTGTTGGACAGTATGAGAGTTGTGAGTTTGAGTTGTATGTTGGAAAGAACGGAAGTTGTGTGTTTGAGTTGTGTGTCGGATGGTAGATGTGTGTTTGAATTGTATACCGGAAAATATTGGAGTTGTGTGCTTAAGTTGTGTGTTGGAAAGTATGAATGTTGTGTGGTTTGAGCTTTGTGTTGGATAGTATGGGAAATGTCTGTTCGAGTTGTGTGTTGGACAGTATATGAATTGTGTGATTGAGTTCTGTGCTTGAGTGTTTTACTTTGCACACTGTTTGAGTTGTATGGTTTGAGTATTGTGTGAGTTGTGTGTTGGACAGTATCGAATTCAAATCAAATGAAAATTTTATTTGTATCATACACAGTACGATATGCAGTGTATGGTTTGAGTTGTGTGTTTGACAGTACACACAACTCATGGGAGTTGTGGGTTTGAATTGTATGTTGGAAAACATTGGAGTTGTGTGCTTCAGTTGTGTGTTGGAAAGTATGAGTGTTGTGTGGTTTGAGTTTGAGATGGATAGTATAAGAAATGTGTATTTGAGTTGTGTGTTGGCCAGTCATGTGAAATTCTGTGTTTGAGTTGCATGGTTTGAGTTGTGTGTAGGTTGTGTGTTGGACAGTATGGGAGTTTAAGGTTTGAGTTGTGTGTTTGACAGTACCAGAATTGTGTGTGTTTAAGTTGTGTGTATGGTGTCTAAATTGTGTGTTGGTGAGTTTTGAGTTTTGTATTGACTGTATGGGAGTTGTGTGTTTAAGTTGTGTGTTTAATTTCTGTGTTGGGCTTTATGGGAATAATGTGTTTGAGGACTCTCTGTGTATGAGTTTTTATCTGCTCGAACTTTGCGTTGTATATTTATAGTTGCGTGTTGCACAGTGTCGGAATTGTGTGCTGGACGGTATGGAAGTAGTATGGTTTAAGTTGCGTCCCAGATAGTATCGAAATGTTTGTTTTGTTATGTGTTAGACACTGTGAGTGTTCTGGGTTTGAGTTGTGTTTTGGTTTGAATTCTGTGTTTGAGTGTTTCGCATTGTGCACTGTTTGAGTTGTATGCGAGTTGCGTGTTGGAGAATATGCGAGTTTTATGGGTCGAACTGTGTGTTGGACAGGACATATGGGAGTTGTATGTTTGAGTTGTGTGTTGGAAAGTATGGGTGTTGTGTGGTTTGAGCTGTGTGTTGGATAGTATAGGAATTGCGTGTTTGACAGTACAGCGCATTTGAATTGCGTTTTTGGTCTGCATGCGAGTTTGTATTGACTGTGTGGGAATTGTATCTTTAAGTTGTGTGTTTGAGTTGTGTGTTGGACAGTGTGGATGTTCTGGGTTTGAGTTGTGTGTTGGACAGTATAGAAATGGCTAATTTGAGTTCGGTGTTTGAGTGTTCTTCATTGGGCACCGTTCGAGTTGGATGGTTTGAGTTGTGTTTGTATTAACTGCATGAGAGTTGTGTGTTGAAGTTGTATGTTGGACTTTATGGAAATAATGTGTTGGAGGTCTTTCTGTGTATGAGTTCTTATCTGCTCGACTTTTGAGTTGTATATTTGAGTTGTGTGTTGCGCAGTATCAGAATTGTGTGTTGGACAGTACAGTGCATTTGGGTTGTGTGTAGGCCGTCTGAGTTTGTATTGACTGTGTGGCAATTGTGTCTTTGAGTTGTGTGTAGGCGTTATGTGTTTGGGTTCTCCCTGTGTATGAGTTCCTACTGTATGTGCTCAAATTTGGAACTGTACATTTGAGTTGTTGAGTCGCACAGTATAGAAGTTTGAGTTGTTTGTTTCAGTCTTAGGGCTGCGTGTTCCAGTTGTGTGCTTTATATGATTAGTAGCACTAATCATACGTGCAGGTCTCAGGCTTGTGTTAGTGTCGAAATCTTGAATAGAAGAGGAGTTTTTAGGCCCCGCCCATTTGAGATCACGGTCTGGAGGGTAACCGTGTCCGGAGGCCAAGAATCAGCCGCGCTAATAATTAGGATAAATTATCATAACAGATGATAATACTTTAAGCGAAGCTGCCCGGAGGAAGTGATCCCATTTCCTCATGGACGATGAGGTCAGGTGTCCTGTTAGGACCCACACAATCGGTCATCAGACTTTCTCTCTCTCTCTCTGTGTCGTTCCTCAGGGTCTTCACCCATCTGTGCTCCGGTGCCGTGACATTTCCTGTCTCTCATCAGCAAATGTCAATTTGTGTGTATGTGTAATAGATATGTTCTCACTCCATCTGTATCGCTGTATAAACATGTGTGTGTGTGTGTGTGTGTGTGTGTTCAGGGTTAACTAGCTGTCAACAGTAAGCCCCACCCCTTAAGCTCCATCTTAATGTTTTAGCAGGAGCGTTCTTGCTGATCAGCTGCGTGTTCCCTGTAATTCCGCGAGCATGAATATGAATGTCGGCGTAATGGATGAGCGAAGGAGGTGTGTGTGTCCTGGAAAAAAAACAACAACAACAACAACAACAACAACAAACAAAAAAACCTAAATGATAGAAAAAATGAATAAATGAACGTACTGAGGATTGAAATGCAAATGTAAAAGGAGGTAGAGGTGATGAGATAAGAGGAACCAAAGAAACAGGGAGGAAATGATGGGTGCTAGTTTCTTAATACGGGGTTCGGAGAAAACACGAAACAAACAACAACAAAAAAAGCGAGCAAACGGTTTAAAAGAAGAGAAACACGGTATCAGCATAATAAACGGCAGGCGCAGCAGTCAGTGAATTTGCCTAATAATTCCTGCTGATGTGTTTTGACCCGCTGAGGCTTTTTAATGATAAAAGCACTACCTGTTTAACCTCGGCGACCTTGATGTGAAAATTGAATAATTCGGGGTGAATAAATGAATATAAATTCGGATACATATTTGTCTGTGTTTTTCATTCATTATCTTTTCAGCAGGTCAGTTTTTTTTTTTTCTCACCGCCTCTCTCTCTTTCTCTCTGCGTCCTTTTCGCTCCGTCTCTTAGACTAACACGTCCAAACAGAGCAGGATGTACGATATCTGTTTACGAAAAAACAAGACATCTGCGTGCGAGCGCCGGTAATCCTGCTCACGGATTAAACCATCGCTCTGTCGTCTCTTTGACACCGTATCCAAATCTCTGAATGCACAATTCAGAAGGATGAGTTAACTTTGCGACGGTGCACGTCCGTTTGTCCGCAAGCAATTTTCATGTTATTGCATGTGCGGTGCTGTTGAAAAGCTGTGAAAAACACATGTTACTTCCTGTTTTCGCTTACGTTACAGCAGCTGCAAAAATCAAGCATCATCTGAGTTTTGTTTCCCCTTTCTCATAACCGTAGGATAATAAAACGCAGAGTTACAGCATTTGGCAGACACCTTTTTACCCAGAGAGACTTATGCCTGATCTAATTTTACATCTGAGCAGTTGAAGGTTAAGGGCCTTGCTCAAGGGCCCAACGGTGGCAACTTAGTGGTGTTTGAACCTGGGACCTTCTGATCAGTAGTGTAATGTCTTAATCACTGAGCTTCACCTCTGAAAATGGGCAAAATGGTAGCGAAGTGGTTAGCATTGTGGCCTCGCTACCTCCAGGGTTGAGGGTTCGAGTCCTGCCTTCTGGTCTGTGTGTGTAGACTTTGCGTGCTTTCCCCATGCTTGGTGGGTTTCCAAATCTTCCAATTCCTCCTTGGACATATATATTAGGCAAATTAACTGTAGTGTTTGAGTGTGTGAGTGCTCGTGCCCTGCAACGAATTGGTACATCCTGGAACCCCTAGCTCCCCGGGTCTAATTTCCATCGGTAATGCGCAAACTGATTGTAATGCCCAGTGATGGTGCTGGATGAGGGATGATGGAGGCTGAGCCGCAGTGACAGGGCCGGCGAATGGCATTAAAAATGAGGCGGCCGCCTTAATAATTAAACACTTTCTCCCCTTTTCCGAGAGATCAATCGACGACTTTCAGATGGGCCTCACACCATTTGACCTACAAAGATCCTACTCTGCATGTTAGAGTTTTTAAACTGCTCACGGTTTAAAACCAAACGTGTCTTCCTAGATCATCGGTACATTTACGCTTTATGCTTCATAGTTATCAAGGAACAAAAGTTTCCTGTAAGGACAAGTTTTTATAAAAAGCGTCTTCTGGGTTTTTTTTTTCTTTTTTGGTTTTTCCCCGATTTTCTCCCATTTCCTCCCCGTCACTAGGGGGCGCTCCCACATTAAGGCTACTACTACCACTCAGCCGGGAGGGCCACGTGACGCCAGCCGACCGCATCTTTTCGAACCGCTCGCTCGCGCACCGTTGGGGGCGGCGTTAACACACTCGGAGGACAGCGCTATCCGCTCCTTCCGCTTGCGTGAGCTCACAGACGCCCCTGATTGGCTGTAGAGCCGTGATTAATGTGGGAGCACTAAGTACCTCTCATCCCTCCCCTCTGAGAGAGCTCGGCCAATCAGCTCTCTCTAGACCTTCTGCTGCGAGAGGTTACAGCATCACCCGGGAATCGAACTCGCGATCTCCGGATGATAGGATGAGCGCTTTAGGTCCATTGCGCCACTCGGAGGCCTGGGTTAGGAATTTGTAACTGCAGATTTTTAATGTGACGCTTTAATTAAAGGCCACTTATATTATTTCTCCAGTGTATATGTGTGGAAACAAAAAAAAAAGAAGTGAAAAAAAAAACATTTCCTGCATTCCTTATGTGACCTCATATAGGAAGAGCCCCTCCCCTGCATTATCCGACGGGTATTTCAGCTGGAGCGTTAAGACGTACACACACTTCAGTGTAGCAACAAGACAATGCGTTTAGCTTGCTAAAGAAATAGTCAAATATGGGACCTTTAATCATCGTTGCTAGCACCACCATTCAAATTCCGTGGCAAGTATAGTAGAGGGATGAACAGCCTCCGGGAGACTGGAGGTTTTAGTAGCTCTAGTTCAGTGCTGATTATTTTCCTCTAACAGCATGAGACTTATTCAGTCAATAGACTCAGCTGAGGGGTCAATCCTGCCGGTTCCTCTTTGTTTTTACATTTCGTTACGGCTACAAGCAGGAGGAGCCGGAGACAAGAACAGAGCACTGGGATTATTTTAAATGTATTATAAATTACTCTCAGTCGTATTAGCAACCCAATTTTTCCTTCTTCTTCTTCTTCTTCGTCTTTTTTTTTTTTTTTTTTGTGGTATTTTGGACCTCCTGTGCTAATGTGAATTCCGAGCTGTGATGTTAGTCTGACGGAAACGGTTTTAGCCGCTCGGATCGCTGCTCCCGATGCTAATTCCGTGTGAAAACATCAAACGGCCGCGTGATCAAAGGTCATCGCTCTGTCTCTTGCGTTCGTGTAGGTGTTTGATGGCGATTTTCTTTTTCCCGTTTCATCTCCAGCCGCGTTCGCGAGGAGCCGCGAGGGGCTGCACGTGTCGAGATCGCTAACACACTCTCTCACACACACACACACACACACACACACACACACACACACACACACACACACACACACTCTCTCTCTCTCTCTCTCTCTTTATGGTGGATCAGGAGTGGGTGTGTTTTTTTTTGTTTTTTTTTTAACTGTTTTCTTTTTAATGAGACTGTTATTATGGACGGAGCGCATCGCATTAAGGGAAGCGATTACACGCCTCAAAATTAACAGAGTTACAATAACACCGAGTTTTTTCATTTAACTTGTGTAATTTACATCCGTCTGGAGTTAACCATTAATACGATCGCGTGTGGGTGTAATGTATTCCTGCACGATCGTTACGTAATCATTACATTTATATAACGGCGTAGTTTAAAGCAGATCCGGCTGATCATAAATGAACATTTTTAAGAAGAACCTTCAATGTTCCGTGTCATTTACTTACCACGTTCACCTCTCTCTCTCTCTCTCTCTCTCTCTCTGTATACACGCATGAATTAACACACAGTAACACACTCCCTGCTTCATTTACACACAATACACCTACACAGCAGGACCGAGAGCTAGTGTTAGAATGTTAACTCTGCCACATTAGCATCTGGTTAGTTCATTTCAAGCTGTTTAGCATCACTATCTATGCAAACATGGTACCTGTGTATCCAGAGCCAGCTGCCGTTAGTGGATGGAGATCAGGACGAGTGTGTGTGTGTGTGTGTGTGTGTGTGTGTGTGTGTGTGTGTGTGTGTGTGTGTGTTGTAGTGGATCTGTTGATGTGTAGTGGATTTGTTTGATTTATTTACTTATTTTTTGGTGTTCATGTCAAACCGGGACTTTTGATTGTGCAGAGTAACAGAAGACAGTTATGAGAATAAAAGCTTCATTTACTTCTCTACTTACTCTGCTACACTAGTGCACTCATCCCACTAGTGCTTGGATACTATCACGTTTTCTCAGACTGCCTACTTTGCATCAGAGAATCCTGGCTTTCTATGTCAAAATTGTTCTTTTAACTCACTGCAGAGAGCGCTCTCTCTCTCTCTCTCTCTCTCTCTCTCTCACACACACACACACACACACACACACACACCTTATAGAAATGCAGGTGTTGGTGAATGATTTATGAAAAAAATAAATTCAAATACTTTACTGCGGCTAAGATTCTCATCACCATCATACTGTTCTGTAAATGTCAATCACTTTTGACGCCGTTATAAGTCCCACTTTGACTTGAACTATTTATGTTTTTTTTTTTTTTATATATATATTTATTTGGATCCTTTTGTTGGGGAGAGAGATGGATGGATAGATTTCATTAGGTTTCATTAGTTATCTATCTACTATGTGTAGATGGATAGATAGATAGATAGAGAGGCAGACAGACAGACAGATGGATAGATAGACAGACTGATAAATATAGAGATAGATAGATTTTTTTATAGATCTAAATTATAAAAAAAAATATATAATCAAAGACCACCTCATCAGTACCGCATGGCAGGGTGTGGCAGAGGTATTTTGATGAGGCGTCTCCAAGATAGCAGGTTCCCTCGAGATGGAATAAATAATAGACAAATAGACAAACTAACCAGGGTTGGAACACGTACATCCGGTTAATATAATGGGCTACGGCATCAACGGAAAGACGGAAATTAAAACGGGAAACACACAACAAAAGGCGGAACTTAGACCTGGAGGAGGAACTCGCAATGCGTTGGAGCTGCTCGTGCGATGGAAAGCGTCCTGTATTTACGTACTGCAACCTGATCGGCTTGCAAATGTTATGATGTAATAACACTCTACTTCAAATTAATCCTGAATTCAGGATTGGTTTTAGGCTCATGAGGAGTAACGGAGCAGATATTCGCTCTGTATTCAACACTCTGAAACACGTAACATAAGCAACATAGTCTTGCAGAAATATTGAATCTGGATCAAACATGTTGAGTATGCGGCGCTTCTCAGAGCTTCTGTGTGTGTGTGTGTGTGTAAAGTGTTCGGAAGGTCCGCGGCCGCAGACTGCAGGGCGTTTCTTCCACTACTAGATGGCAATGTTGCTCTACCGCAGAACTTTGTGCTGAAAATGATTCATTCTACAGCAATCACAGTTTTCATGCATAAGCTCCGTGTGTGTGTGTGTGTGTGTGTATGTGTGTGTGTGTGTGTGTGTGTGTGTGTGCGTATGTGGATGTGTGTGTGTGTGTGTGTGTATGGATGTGGATGTGTGTGTGTGTGTGTGTGTGTGTGTGTGTGTGTGTGTGTGTGTGTGTGTGTATGTGTATGTGTGTGTGTGTGTGTGTGTGTGGATGTGGATGTGTGTGTGTGTGTGTGTGTGTGTGTGTGTATGTGTATGTGTATGTGTGTGTGTGTGTGTGTGTGTGTGTGTGTGGATGTGGATGTGTGTGTGTGTGTGTGTGTGTGTGTGTGTGTGTGTGTGTGTGTGTGTGTGTGTGTGTGTGTGGATGTGTGTGTGTGTGTGTGTGTGTGTGTGGATGTGGATGTGTGTGTGTGTGTGTGTGTGTGTGTGTGTGTGTGTGTGTGTGTGTGTGTGTGTGTGTGTGCGTGTGTGTGTGTGTGCGTGTGTGTGTGTGTGTGCTGTTGTTGTACTATGAAGCCATGCTGCATAGTCAAATTGCCCGTGTGTTTGATCAGGCAGCTAAACGCGACTCAAATGAGCAGAGTTCATTCGACGCTGCTTGTTTTTTTTTCTTTCCTTACTGCGCATATTTTCTTTAACAGGTTTAGAGAATTGACAGTCGTCGTGCTCGTGTTAGATCGAGTAAAAACACCGACAGCAGATTTGTGCTGCTGAACAGGCAGGAATTATGCTTCATGAGGTCTCCTAAGCAAAGTCTCATAAAATGTTTAATATCTATATATACAGTATATATATATATATATACATTTCTCTTCTTTCAGTGCTGTAATTTAATCTAATTTGAAATCATGACTTCTGAGAGTTAAAATGCCATCTCAGCTGCCTTTCATAGTTTCATACAGGTACCTTCTGATGTGCCTTAAAACGGTGTAAATGAACGATAATTAATCGAAGTATCATTTTTGTTAATTAATGGAAATAATTGGCAGCAATATTCAAGAGTTTGATGTTGGTTTGAATTTAAGGTTTCAACTTTTTTTTTTTTAAACAAATTCTTTATTCAACTTATTGATTTAACTGAATGTCTATCTATCTATCTCTTTTCTTTTACAATGTTTTAAAAGACCCTTAAACAGTATTTATCCTTATGTGTTACAATTAACAAAGTGTTTGATTATGTAAATAATATATGCTTAATATAACTGTATATATACTGTATATATATATATATATATATATATAAACCCTTTATATTAGTATCTAATAAACGATCTAACAAAGTGAAAAAAAGAAACCCATTTAGCTCCAGAAGTAAATGTGTTATTTTTCTCACACGAATTTATTGAAACAAATTGAACATGTCCTTTATTATGGGAAAAAGTAAGCAAATCTTTACATTTCGACCTAGGCATCAAGCAGTTTCCTCAAACGGCCAGGAATGGAACAAGTTCTGAACAAGTCATTTGGGGTATTGCTGAGAACCTCCTGAACCCAATGCCTCCAAGTCTTCTAGTGTGTGAGGCACACAGGGGGGAAAAAAAAAATCACATGGACTTCTTGGAGGCCGTTCATGAGGTCGGTGTCGTCCCAGCCAACGTCCTGGAGAACGCTGGTCTAAGCACGCACATACAGGGAGAGCACACAATGGGGTGGTGCACTGTGTGTGTGTGTGTGTGTGTGTGTGTGTGTGTGTGTGTGTGTGTGTGTGTGTGTGTGTGTGTGTGTGTGTGTGTGTGCGGTGCTCCAGTGACACTACAAGTTCTATAGCCATTAAATATTGCCCAGTTCATTTTCACCCACCCTGTATATATATATATATATATGAAACCTTATAATCTAATATATGTTTTTTTTTTCAATATATTATGTATTCAGCATATATTATTTACATCATCAAATTTCTTTGATCTTAATCCATTCATAATTAGCCATGTAATGATCCATTATTTCAAACGATTCATTTGCTCCTGATATCTTTGCTCTGAATATGTGATGAGATGCCGATCTGATATTATTAATGTGCTCCTAGTGATCAGGCTGATTCTGTGTAAGAGTGCATTTATTTCTGTTTTTCAAAAGTCTCATAAGTTAATATGCAAGAAATTAACGCATAGAGTTTCAGGCATCAGATACATGCACAACTAATTATACTCTGAAAAATCTTTTTCTAAATATATCAGGGCTTATATGTACTGTATATATGTTTATATATCATATATATTCTGTGATTATACAGTTCTCTGTTTGCTAAGGTTTTGGCAAACGTTGTGAAATTCTCCACGCGTTGTTCCCACTCAGGAAACTTCACAGGACACCAGCGCCCCGAGGTGTGAACTGGAACCCGGTGACTGATGAATGACTCGAAACCCCCCACAGACGCGTCCTTTGTATTTCTGCTTGGTGTGTCTGGGTGTGTCTGGCTCTAAAGTCTCATCCTGCGCTGGAGAAGCTGGAGGGAAAGAGCGACAGAGTTCAATCGGGTTTTCTCCGCGGTCTGACCCGATTCTTCACGACGCACTGCTGCTATCCGGTCGGCCTCTTCTTCTGAGATATTTGGAGGGTGGAAAAAAAAGAAGAAGAAGAAGAAGAAGAAAAAAAAACTTGTACAGCTCTTGTAATGCGCCGCCTAAAAGCTGTCTCTCAGACACACGCTCTTTCATTGCGCTCCAGGTCAGAGACTCCGCCACACAAAGCCTGCGTCATTAGTATTCCTGCCATGGTGCTGGAGCAGACAGCAGCAACGCTCCGGCTTCTACAGATCCGCTCTCTTTCACCCAAACACATCCTCCATACACACACTGATAGGCTTATTTAACAATGATGTATGGCTGTAGGGATGAAAACAGAAAAGCACAACGCCTTTATCTGAGCATACAATACCTCTTCTGACTCAAGCTGTTTTCTGCTTTAGCATTCTGGACTTAAAAAAACAAAACAAAAAGTCAAAGCGTCTTTTTAGTTAAGCGCACAGAGGCGAGAGCGCACACCCACTGGGGCTGAAATGCAAACGAGCCGCCCTCCCGCGCACTGTCGTCATGTTGTCAGAGCGACTGACCTTTAACTAAATGACTGCGTCTCGACATG
Organism: Clarias fuscus; assembly: GCA_030347435.1. Classification (NCBI taxonomy): domain Eukaryota; kingdom Metazoa; phylum Chordata; class Actinopteri; order Siluriformes; family Clariidae; genus Clarias; species Clarias fuscus. The sequence continues at coordinate 29,353,381 of CM059217.1, forward strand.
TTACGCCACATTGGGTGGCTTCGCTTCGGCACGTAACGCCGTAGGATGAACACTCGAGCGTCCGTGTTTTCAGCATCTCGCAACACGTCGCAGGAAGATTTTTCCGTGCGCCAGAGCTGAATAATTGCTGATTTATTTGCTGACTTCAGATCAGACTTGGTCAAGCGAACAACTTGTAAGCTGAACGTTACAGTTCTCAATCGATCAATCAATCAATCAATCAACCAATGGAATAATCTGATAGTATGGGTGCCATGATAGAGTGATTTGAATTAACTTTAGATTTACGTCATTATTAAGCCGATCACCTGAGCCCAGGTGTATCACAATAGCTGGACAGGGGATTTCTTCGGGTCCGTCCACGTGCACATCGGCCGACAGATATTCCACACACTGGAGATATATCACTGGTTTCTATGGCGGTTACTTAAGGAGTCGGGTCGTCAGCTCAGTGCCCGATTGTCGTTCACACACTGTGAGCAATTTGGGAATGCCAATTAGCCCAATCTGCATGTCTTTGGACTGTGGGAGAAAACCAGAGAACCTAGAGGAAGCATGCCCACCAAGCATGAGAACTGCATGGAAACAGACCTGAAGTGGAAATCAAACCCCAACCCTGGAGGTGCAAGGTGACACTGTGCCGTCAAGGTGTAAAAAAAAATCCTCTGTGAATCTGTGGTAATTTTGACAGCCAATGATCATATCATATAGTGGCCGAGAAGTGCAAAACAAAATAAAACAAAGTAACAAATGAACAAATAAATAAATAAATAAATAAATAAAATTCTTCCTGTATATCTTGAGTGACAGATCAGCGGTAACAATTTCATTCACAAACTATACCTACCTTTTCCGGTTTGTCTGAATTGTCTTGGTATTTTCTGATTTATTATTGTGTTTTCGGTTTTGTTGTTTTGTTTTTGGATTTGTTATTTTGTTTTTGTTTTGTTACTTGGTTTTTGGATTTTTTATTTTGTTTTTGGATTTGTTATTTTGTTTTTGTTTTGTTGTTTTGTTTTTGGATTTTGTTTTGCTATTTTGTTTTTGTTTTATTATTTAGTTTTTGTTTTGTTGTTTTGTTTTTGGATTTGTTATTTTGTTTTTGTTTTGCTATTTTGTTTTTGTTTTATTATTTAGTTTTTGTTTTGTTGTTTTGTTTTTGGATTTGTTATTTTGTTTTTGTTTTGCTATTTTGTTTTTGTTTTATTATTTAGTTTTTGTTTTGTTGTTTTGTTTTTGGATTTGTTATTTTGTTTTTGTTTTGCTATTTTGTTTTTGTTTTATTATTTAGTTTTTGTTTTGTTGTTTTGTTTTTGGATTTGTTATTTTGTTTTTGTTTTGCTATTTTGTTTTTGTTTTATTATTTAGTTTTTGTTTTGTTGTTTTGTTTTTGGATTTGTTATTTTGTTTTTGTTTTGCTATTTTGTTTTTGTTTTATTATTTAGTTTTTGTTTTGTTGTTTTGTTTTTGGATTTGTTATTTTGTTTTTGTTTTGCTATTTTGTTTTTGTTTTATTATTTAGTTTTTGTTTTGTTGTTTTGTTTTTGGATTTGTTATTTTGTTTTTGTTTTGCTATTTTGTTTTTGTTTTATTATTTAGTTTTTGTTTTGTTGTTTTGTTTTTGGATTTGTTATTTTGTTTTCAGTTTTGTTATTTTGCTTCAGATTTTAGTTTTTTTATTTCAGATTTTTTGGCTTCTCAGCCACCGTATCATAGACATTAAACTAAATTCACATATGGAAAGACGTCCATGCGTTTACACCAGGGGTGTCAAACTGAGTTCCTGGAGGGCCGCAGCCCCACAGAGTTTTGTTCCAACCCTGCTCCAACATACACACCATGTAGTTTTCAAATAAGCCTTAATGACTTGTTTAGTTGGATCAGGTGTTTTTAATTATGGTTGGAACAAAACTCTGTGGGGCTGCGGCCCTCCAGGAACTCAGTTTGACACACCTGGTTTACACCATACTAATCTGGTAGCTGTTAAGCTTCCATTAGTGGTAAGATACATGAAGTTTTATCCTGAGCTTGGGTTTGTCTGTGAGCTTCTCTCAATCTTATCCTCGTGTCTTTATAGGATTCCTCCTACCTCTGAAAAACAGCTGAGTACTGGTTTAGTAAAGACAAAGGAATGATGAACATCTACGTATGTAGCATCAAGTTCTAACTCAAGAACTGTTATAATATTTACATGTGTGTAAGTCAAGACATAATGTTTTTTCCATGTTTTTGGTGGATTTTGGTGGAAATTGACAAACCTGCATTAAGAACTGAATTTAATTGTAATATGTGTAAATATAAGTTTTAAATATAAATATAAGGTTTAAAATACAAGTTAAAAAAAGAAGCTAAAAAGCAATTCATAAGGCTGCTGACATTTTCTGCCGTTTCAATTTTTCCCTCAATTATTCCTGTCATTTTCCATGTAAGTACAAGAACATTTACCTAAACGGAAAAAGTCACAACAATCTCATCATATTATAATCCAAAATTAATTACAATTATTTTCACGTATTCCTTAGAATTATTTATTCAAATTTGATTCGTCTGTCTTTATCCTGGATAGGCTCGCTCATTGTTTTATCCCAGAAGCTTTCGGAGCGAGGTTATTTTAAATAAAATGTTAATTTCAGATTTGGACAACGGTTCATACAGACTAAGACAAGTAAAAACACAAAAAGTATTTACCTAAGCTTAAATGTCTTTCATTTTATTTCCTTCAGAACCCTCATTAATTTATTTTCCCCTTCTACGCTGGATTCGGTCCTGAACTGGTCTCATGCTCAATAACAGAAACTGTACAATAAACAAAATCGAGGTAGGACACCTACAAAAGAAAGAAAGAAAAAAAGAAACGGAGTCCTCTGCTCCCCATATCCAATTACAAAGAGGTCAAATCTACCCTTTTTCATTGTGACCTTTTTCCCATGTTTCAAGGACAAAGGAGGAGGTCACGGCTTTGCTGAAGTGACCACACATCTCTGTCCAGAGTGCGATCCCGACCCGGAACAGTCTGACCTGAAACAGGACCTGCCCACTGGACACACAGCAGGAGAATCAATCATACTGTAATACCCATTTCTATAGAGAAACCGTCTATGACTGTAGAATTATATTATAGGCGCTATATAAATGTACACGCTACTTTTAAAAAAGATGCTACATTTAAATCTCTTAAGGGTTTTTTAGTTTTTCAATTTTGTCAGACTGAACAATTTTTTTTTTTTTTGAAATATGTAGGAAAATATTCTTTTGATGATGCCCAGCTCTCGAGGAACCCAAAATGGCCTTTTATGCCTTTGCTGTAAATATCTTTTTCTTCAACCTTCATTTAAGGCTTCACTATATTGGGACTGTTCCCTGAGCAACAAAAATGTAGAAAGACGCAAAAAGTCTTTTTTTAGTAATTTCGTAATTAATATAGAGACCAAAAATTCTAAGCACACTGAACACATAGCCGGCACCTCTGATCTGAAGTTAGGACAGTTAAATATTAGATCTCCCGCATCTAAAGCAGTTATTGTTAATGAAACTATCACAGATCAGGAGTTTGATACATTATGTTTAACAGAAGCCTGGATTAAAGAGAACGGGTATGTAGCTCTTAATGAAGCTAGTACACAGCTTCCTACAGCTACGTACACCAGACTAACTGGTAGAGGAGGAGGCGTCACAGTTATTTACAATGATAATCTGACAATCGTACAAAAACAAGGACACAAATTTAATGCATTTGAAGTTCGCTATAGTAACATAATAAGTGTAGCTACAAATATGAAGTCAGCTCAGTCAATCCCGCTAATTATCATCACCAGACCCCCAGGGCCGTACTCTGAATTTCCCTGTGAATTTGCAGATTTTCTCTCAAACCTGGTCGTTTCTGTAGACAAGGTGTTAACTGCTGGAGACTTTAATATTCATTTTGAGAATCCAGAAGACCCTCTCAGAACAGCATTTATGTCCATACTGGACTCAGTAGAAGTAAATCAGTGTGTAGTAGGACACACTCATAAAGCAGGTCACAACTTTAGATTTAATACTATCCTTCGGATTAAGTAAAAAATAAAATATAACCCCAATTCCACAGTCTGAATGCTATCTCAGATCACTGTCTTGTCTCGATTAAAGTCTGTCATGGTTAAACCGCTCTACCACATTAAATGTACATTCACATCAAATACCACACTGAGCTTTATCAATAACCTCCCAGAGTTTGATTGGATCGCCATCTGACTCCACCCTCAGAACTCCTCAATCAAGCGGCTGAATATTTAGTGTCGACACCGTAGATAATGTTGCTCCAGTTAAAAGGGAAATGATTAGCAATAAGAAATAAGACTGGTCAGAAATTAGAACACAAATGGCGTCAAACTAAATTGTTCGTTTTTCAAATAGCATGGAAGGAGAGCATCCTGAATTATAAAAAAAAAAAGCTCTTAGTGCTGCTAGATCGTTGTATTTCTCCACTCTTATAGAAAATAACAAAAATAATCCTAGATTTTTATTTAATACCGTAGCTAAATTAGCTAGAAACAAGACCACTGCAGAAATCTCCATAACAACAACATACAGTAGTGAGGACTTCATGAACTTTTTTTTAATAACAAACAAATTATTAGGCAAAAAATTCAGGCTTTGAAACCAGACAATTACAGTGACACAGATGATCAACTAACCACCCAGATAAACTAATCACATCAGAATCTAGAATACTTTACTTCCCTTGAAGAGAATGAACTAATTTCACTCATCTCTTCTTCAAAATCGTCAACCTGTGAATTAGATCCTGTACCGACACATTTTCTCAAACAGATAGTACCAGCAATAACAGAACCCCTGCTGAAAATAATTAACTCTTCACTCAGCAGTGGGTATGTTCCAAAATCCTTCAAATTAAGAAACCTGACCTTGACCCTTGTCAGCTGTCAAGTTACAGGGCCATATCAAACCTCCCCTTTATCTCTAAGATTCTGGAAAAGGTAGTATCAGCAGCTATGTTCACATCTACACAGAAATAGCATAAATGAACTGTATCAGTCAGGATTTAGGCCCCATCACAGCACAGAGACAGCACTTGTTAAAGTAGTAAAGGACTTCCTATTGTCCTCTGATCAGGGTTGCATCACTATACCTGTGTTACTCAACCTCAGTGCAGCTTTTGACATCATTGATCATAGTATTCTCCTTCACAGATTAGAAAAAGTAAGTAGAAATTAAGGGATCGGCCTTCTCCTGGCTCAGATCCTATTTGACTGATCATTATCAGTTCATAGATCTAAATGGTGACTATTGTGCATGTTCTCAAGTGGAGTTTGGCGTTCCACAGGGTTCAGTTTTAGGCCCACTGTTTTTTTCTCTTTACATGCTTTCTCTGGGCAACATAATCCGTAAGCATGGAATTAGTTTTCATTATTATGCTGATGACACACAATTATACGTCTCAGCAAAACCAGATGAGAAAAACCATTTTGCTAAAATTAGCACACACTGCTAAAAGTGTGTGCAGGACATAAGAGATTGGATGTTAATTAACTTCCTTCTGCTTAACTTCCTTCTTCCTTCATCCTGATAAGACAGAAGTTCTAGTCATAAGACCACAAGGAGCTAGAAGCAAGCTTTTCGATCACACTGTAACTTTAAATGTCCATCAAGTGCAACAGTAAAAGACCTTGGTGTGATTATAGATTCCAGTCTTTCATTTGAAGCTCATGTAGATAATATTACCAGGATAGCATTCTTTCACTTCAGAAATATTGCCAAGATAAGGAGTATATTGTCACTAAACGATGCAGAAAAACTAGTTCATGCTTTTATCACCTCTAGGTTGTCTGGTTGTTCATCTAGGTACATAAACAAGCTTCAGTTAGTACAGAATGCAGAACGAGAGTCCTCACTAGAAACAGAAGATACGAGCACATCACCCCTATCTTATGCACACAGCATTGGCTCCCTATGAAATTTCGTATCGATTTTAAAATACTACTATTGACGTATAAAGCATTAAATGGTCTCGCGCCACAGTATTTGAGTGAACTGCTAGTGTCTTACGATCCGCCACGCCTACTTCAATTAAAGGATGCAGGCTGCTTGTCAGTACCGCATATTATGAAAACTACAGCAGGGGGCAGAGCTTTTTCTTACAAAGCCCCAAAGTTATGGACTAGTCTTCCAATTACAGTCTCAGGGTTTAAGTCGAGGCTAAAAACCTATTTATTTAGCCAAGCATTTTTGTAAATAGATTAACCTTAGGTAAAGGAGCAGATCTGGGGGACTCATGGACGTAGAGTATTCTGGTGAACTGGTATGTTTAGATGCTGTCCTCCCCACTCTCATTAATCACGCAGGTTTGTTGACGGTGAGGTGATTGGTCACTTTACATCTCAGGGAGCGCTCATGTTTCCTTCTGGCTCTCCCTTTTAGTTATACTGTCATAGTTAGTCCTGCCAGAGATCCCTGCTTGAACTCTGCACTAAATATACATTCACTTTATACTATATTTATATATTTCTGCCTACTGCCATCTCAGGGAGTTTTTCCTTGCCACTGTCGCCATCGTCCTCGGCCCGCTCATCAATCTTATCATTTGATCAGACATATTCACATTTCATACAAGCCTAAATAATTATTTTGATTGTGTAAAGCTGCTTTGCGACAATGACAATTGTTAAAAGCGCTATACAAATAAAATTGAATTGAATTGAATTGAATTAACCTCCTAAGACCAGCCTCTATTATTGTGTACATAGCATTTTCTCTTCACTGTTTCTCTTTATTAGCACCTAATAACTACTCTTAATCATTGTCTTCAAATGGGAAGTAGTTTGGCAAATGAATTATTCCTAACGATTCTTATAACAGGATCATACAAAGATATATAGACAGTGTAGTTTTTTCCTTGCCACCGTCGCCCACGGCTTGCTCATCAGGGACAATCTTATCAGTTTGATTCACACACATTCACATTTCATACAAACGTAATTCTTTTGATTGTGTAAAGCTGCTTTGCGGTAATTATGTCCTGATAATTATGATGGATAGATGGATAGATGAATGGATTAATGGATGCCTGGGTGGATACATCTAGGGATGGATGAATAGATGGATGGTTGAATGGATGGATGGACGGATTAGTGGATAGATACATGGATGTATTGCTGGATGAATGTATGAATTAATGGAGGAATGGATGCATGGATGGACTGATGAATGCGTGTATGCAGGAATGGATGCATGGAAGGATGCAGGTAAGTATAGATTGATTGATGGATGAATGGATGGATTGATGGATGCTTGGATGAACATGATGGGTGCATGAATGGATAGATGGATGGATGCTCGGATGGATTGATTTATAGATGGATGAAAGGATGACGGATGGATCAATTCATGGATGGATGCACAGATGAATGGATGGATAAATTCCTGGATGGATGGACAAATGTATGGATTGATGGCTGCATGAAAGGATGGAGGAAAAGATGAATTGATTGATGGATGCATGGATGGATGGATGTATAGAGGGATGTTTTGTATTGATCCCAAAGAACGTTCTTCTCCAAGACATCACATGTCTTTTTTTTTTTTTTGCCCAAAAATAACTCAGACCTAAACGATGTGCCATCACGACATGGCCGGAAAAACGTTTTTGAACCATCTTGTGTTTGATTGCATCGGTGTGGTACATTTTATGGAATAGTCTTTGCAGGGACAAGTGAAAAGTAGAAGAAAAGAAATAAAATCCTTGCTCTACCGGGAGCCCAGAATTCTTGCGGTGCAATCGGATTTGCTGATGGATCTCCTGCCCGAGCTTTCACACATGGATGCTCCGCTCTCTGCATGGGGGATTCGACTCTTTCTAATCCGAGTCGTGCTATTAGAATACTGGTGCTCAAGGCATGGGGGGGTCTCACACCACTCTCCCTCCCACCACCAAGCCATTCAACCATGCACCAGAGCCACGGGCTACGAGACTCAGAGAAAGAAGAAAAAGTGGGCCTATGGTCGCATGTTCCTTTTTTACCAATTAAAGAGAAGCTAAATAAAGCAGGAGTTTGTAAAAACTGAATCCATCAGCCTGGACATGTGGAACAAATGAGTCGCCCTCTCAGCAGGAGCCATCGCTCCCTTTATTTGTTCGCATTTTTTTTTTTTTTTAAACCTGAAGGGTAAATGCAGAAACGGTCACCGTACTTAATGATGCATCCCTGAAGTTTTTAAAAGAGCAAGAGATTAAAGGCAAAGCTTTAAGATGTCCTTTAAAGCTCAGCATGAAGTCGCATTTAAACGTTCAGTAAAATCACATGCAACCATCCTGCACCTGAATAGACGCTGTGAGAGTGTTAATTCATCTCAAACTTATGGGTTCTGTAAGTGGTTTATGTGATTAGATTACATTAAATTAGATTAGACTGAGCTTTATCGATCACCCAATGGAAATCACGTGTTGCAAAGAAGATTGAGTGAGTCTTACAACTTAAAAGGGCTGACTGTATGGAATGAAACTGTACTGAAGTTGGTACATGAAGAGATACAGGAAAGAAATCAACAATACAGTATGATGAAGCGGAGATGCTGTCAATGCATTTAGTTGCAGTTGATTATTTGCCAATATGTCTTATAGATTATTGGTTGCAGTTTTAGGAGTCTCCATAAAATTGCTTCATGGTCCATCTATCCATCAATCCATGGATCTATCTACAATGCTTTTTCCAATTCGGTGAGAACAGGAGAAGCGGAGATACCCAGACATCCCTGTCACCAGCAACTTGCTCCAGTTCCTACCAGAGGACCACTAGCCGCTCTCAGGCTAGCCGAGAGATATAATCCCTCCAGTGTGAAAATCCTCTCCAATGAAAGTCAATCAGGGGACATACCGGACGTCTCTGCTTTCGCGATTGAAAAGTGGTTCTAGCTTTATGGTGTATGGTATAATTCTCATTAATTAAATTGACATACTATAGTCTATTCCCTTGTCCGTCATGAAGACATAGTTCTTTTTAACAGAAACACACTCTCCAGACCATCTGGTGTACTCTTGTGCACTCCTTTCTTTAGTTCCATTAAATTAAATTCAATAATTTTTTTATTTATATAGAGCTTTTAACAATGGTCATTGTCTCAAATCAGCTTCACAGAATTATAGTATAGTTCACCCCACAGGTTATCAATAGCGTTTTAGGTCAGAGGACTGAGATGCCCTGGCACAAGTGTGATTCTGCACTGGGATCATTATCCGATTGGAAGACCCAACTCCAAGGCAGTTTTAGTTCCTTCGTCAAAGGCAGCTATATTGTGATTTAAAATGTCCTGGTATTTTCAATGGAATTCATGATGTCATGTACTCTGGCAAGGATTCCAGAGCCTTTGAAGGGAAAGCAGCCTCCAAACATCACAGAACCTCCACCTCCATATCTATTTTACAGTTGGGATGAAGGTATTTTTCCATTATAGCCATCATTCTCTTTATGCCAAACCCATCTCGAGTATTTATTGCCACTAAAACCTTATTTTCCAGTTAAAGCTATACTGTAGTTGTGTTTTGCAAATCCCAGTTACTTATGTTTGTGGCAGAAAATGACACAAAATGACAGAAAATGTTTTTTATTTTTTATTTTTTGACATATCTAGCAAATCATCTGTCGGTATAGAGGTCGCGTTTGATTTTATTTGGTTTTGGAGATTGGGTAACCCCAGTGATTTACCTGTTCTTGTAAATCACCCACATTAGTCATTGGGGAATTTTTTGCCACTCTTACCATCGTCCTCACTCGACTTGGCAACATAAACTTGAATCCATTTCCAGGTAAATTTGTGACACTTCCAGTTGACAACCACTTTTAAAATTTCTATGATTACCCTAACAGTAGAAACGGGCATTTTCAGGTGAGTAGCGACTTGCTTATAACCATTCCTTGACTGATGAAAGTTGGCACACTTCTTCCTTATTGCGTTCTCTTTCCATTCCTATGATGATGGGGAACTTGTCTCTGTGTCACCTCGTATTTGTACCCCATTTAATGAGGAGGTTTTGGATAACATTGTGAATGTCCATTCACACTCGAATCAACTCAAAAATATACATTGTAAATAGGAAGAAAAATGCTTCAGTTACCCTGTGTTCACTATCATTTCCAGCAGAGTCCATATTTGCGGCACGACTTTTTGTTTAAATGAATGATTTCTTCATTTTTTCAATGTTTACTTTGATTAAATGTTGGACTTTTTCCTCATTAGATTTTTCCTGAACAATTTTTATTCATGTTTACAAGGGGGCGCCAATAATTGTGCTATTAGATTTTTTTTTCCCCAGACATTTTTATTTTTGTTCCAAAGCCTCGGGAAAAAAAATTAAAATTGGGAACAGGAAGTTACCGTAGAAGCACTTTGTGTTTTCTTATTCGACTACTTTGTTTTTATTGTCTTGGCCTAAAGACAGTAAAGTCCCCAGGGTTTAATTAACACTCACAGCAGTGTTAATTAATCTCTATCCTGGAGGTCGGTGGTTTCTTTGCTTTAAGACTCCTAATAAACCTGGTATTTAACTGGTGAGTGGAATCTGGTGTCTTCTAGTAAGACAATTTACAGGAATTCAGACGTCCAGAACAGGAGCTGATGTCCACCTCATTCAGATGGATAGAATGTGAAGTTAAAAACTGTACATTGATATAGAAAACATTTTGCTGAAATCTGGGACATGGAAATATAAGAAACGATTTCCCTTCTACCCGGGACCGCTCAGTGACATCCATGTGAAGAATCGCTGCATCATGTTGGCAGTTTTCGTGTCTTCATGTAAACAAAGTGAGAAATAATCATTGGGATAATTTGACTCTGCGGACCAGGTGGTCAAGGAGCTCGCAGAGAGAGTTTGAGACTCGCTGTTTGCTCTGTGACATGACTGATGAATGCAGAAACGCCAGATGTTCTAGTTCTCGCCCTCGCGACTCAGACGAGTGGGGTGGGGGGGGGGGGGGGGGGGGGTTGGGGGGGGGGTTCGGAACACTTTTTAACATGAAGCAGGGAGTACAGGTTGGTATTTACCGCTGCATCCTGTCGTGTGCCTATTCTGCCGCGTCACAGGGGGTGGAGAGAGACTGGGAGACTGAATGCCTCATCTGAACATCTGCAGATGCTACACGCAGGATCCCGCAGGTCTATAACAACCTATTACCTCAAACATACACGGTTAAACGACAATTAGACCCCCTGCTTCACCTTTGCATGCCTTCCGTCCCGATTCTGCTGTAGTCATCTCTTCTGCATGTTAATGCTGGTGAATTCATCGCTGTGCTCATACTCCAGAAGTAAGTGCCGCTTGCACAAATATTCAGATGCAACGTTTCATGACAGAACGCAGAATAATGTTTTTTCGAAGGCCACCAGTGAGATCTCAGGCTCCGGATTGAAAACAACCTCTGGTCTAAAAAAACAAACAAACCTGGCACTATTCATTTCTTATTGATTTTATTCATTATTTATAGGTGAACGGTCCAAGATCCTCTACATGTGTCTCTTAAACTTTTTTAGACATTGCAGAAAGGGTTTTTTTTCCTTCAATTTTTCTCATCTAAATGACATCTCATCCATCCATCCATCCATCCATCCATCCAGGAACCTCTGTAGTCCAACTAGGGACCGTGGAGGCCGATGGTGTATTTATTCCCTTTGTATGACTGTGGTGCCTGGGAGAACCTGGAGGAAACCCACCAAGGTTTGTATGGGGAGAACATGCAAACATTTTTATGCCTTTCTTTCTAAGAATGCGGTTGAAGCATGACTGAATACTGCTTGTAGGGGTGCCAATAATTTGGAGAACTTGCATGTTGCTTAAATAGTATCTTCACGTTCAAAATATCAGTTATTCAATTCTGTGCTTTTCTTGTTTTTTAAAATACTGATATGTGCTCATTTTATTTTAAAACGTTCCACAAATTCTGGAATTGAGCGTGTTATTAGTAGACTGGTCATCCAATGCAGTAGAGACAGTATATCAGTATACTCCAAATGCCAGGCAGTGTAATTGTATAACGTATTGTGGTTTAATAAATATGGGATTGTTTTAGAAGGAATAAAACACCAAGAACAGCACACCACTAAGCGTTTTATTCCTTACCTGCTTAACAAAAGGGTTTAGAATTTATCTCGCACAGTGTTGTTTAATAATTAAACATACTTCCTAATATCAGATAATTGAAACAATAAATGTGAAACAAGAAAGGCTGTAAATCCTATCAGTGCTATTCTTAAAAACTCAAAAAAAAAAACTCCAAGACCTGAAGCAATTTTTGATGCCAAAATTACCCCAGTGCAACAAGTGACACAGACAGATTACAGCCCATAACACCGAATTACACACAAACCTCTTCACTGTACGTAATTGTGCGGATTCACATTGCTCCAGTTACCTTGGATTGGTTTTCCTTTCTTCTTTTCTTTCTTTCTGTTTCTTTTGTTTTTTTTCTTCGTTACGGTCATCTCTTCAAGCGCTAGATCACATGACTGTCCAAACTGAAGTTGGCATTTTGTGGCACCTTTTTCAACGCTGTTCGCACAAAATGCAATCCTGACCATGTCTCATGCACCTGTATCAGGAAATTGGTTTTCTATATGTCTAAAGAGCAGGTTTATAGGCAAGACATATGAGAAAGGGAAGCGCGGTGGAAGCTTTACTCCTTTCATTTCAGAGCAGCTCGGTGCAATTTCACAGCCTGAACGGATAAAAGAAAGCGAAATGGATTGTGTGAATTGCGGTTTTGTTTTACTGGGCTCCTTTTTTTGTGTGTGTATGTGTGTGTGTGTCATTTTACAATGTCAGAGTCATGCTAGAATAGAATACCCCCCCCCCCCCCCCACACACACACACACACTCAGTCTATGTACTGTAAGGCTAATAGTGAGACTGACTATTTACATTAGATTCACTAATTCATTCCTTTTTGATATTTATTATAAAGACAAATAAAATAAAGTGACACTTTATTAATCCTGAGTGGAAAATTGATGCTACAGAAATCAGGCTTTTTAAAAACATAACATAAATGAAAAAATTCACACAAAAACAGTTTGTTTTAAAAAATATATAGATTAACAGTGTGGGTTGAATACTCTGAGCACTGACCATATTAGCATATAGCATACAGAGAAATCTATAAATATGCAGAAAGGCCAAACGCGGTGCAGGAGTAGGAGGAACCGCTTACATGCAGTATAAACAGTGGAACATACAGAATATTCAACATTTTCCATATGCACTGAAACAATACTATTAAATCTTGAGCATCTTTCTTAGCTATAAAAATTGAAACCATAACAAGAATACTGAGTATTATTTATGCAAGCGTGGGCAGATGTTTTGTAATGGGTGTCTTTTGACAGTTTGAGCAACATCTGGAAGACTTTTGAACAGATGTTTTGGACGTTCTATCTTACAGTCAAGGGGTTTTTTACTAATGTACTCACCTGGGTGACTACATTATATCGAGGCTGTTGCAAAAACCTATTGTCAGTTCTATTATTATTATTTTACATGGCTGATTATTGAAATAATGAAAACTTCTTTTGAAAGCTTCCTAGTAGACACTCTTTATGATTCTGATATTTAAGTCAGCGTCCAGTTTGTGAACTAGGTTTTTTGAGGAAAGGTAGCTAACTTCCATGTTAATAATGAAATTCTTTTTCAAGTGTTGTGTAGTATAATAATAATAATAATAATAATAATCATCATCATCATCATCATCATCATCATCATCATAATTGAGTGACTGACTAAGTCTCATTAAAGTGCACATGGTCTAAACTTTTTTGTTTCTGACAATGGTCAAATTTATATATCTAAAATTATACTACAATTTAGCATTTGGATTAGTACTAAGATTCGAAATATCATTATTAATGCTATACTTTGAGTTAGCCAATGTGTGCCTTCTTAAGTAGCACTTCAGGTGATTTACAACGTATATGTTTTCGTTTCCAATATGGTCCACTTTCCACCTGGTCGCATCTATTGCACAATTTTCCCAAGAAAGGGGCTCTGAAAACGGCTTCGAAATCACATAATGTGTGTAAATAGTGCTATATTCATGTATACAGCGCCGGCATTTTCTTAAGACTTTTTATCGTAAATTGACCAACATCTAACCACACTGGACTTATTAATCAGGTTGAATTGTCAGGTATGAGATACTAAGTGGTACAATTCTAATTAAAGCTGCTTATTCTTTCAATGTCTTATCCTGGGCAGGGTCACAGGGGGTTACATGGGGGGGCCGGGGGGCCGGGAGGGGGGTAGGGGATGGGGATGGGGAGCTCGGAAACGTAGGGTAAAAGCTGGGGGTTCCTCACACATGCAGTCCTACATTTTGTGCCTACAATGGAAGCTGCAAACTCCAAGCACACACACAGGAGGCCAGATTCACACCCCGCAACCACTGAGGTGTCAAGTGACAGTGCTAACCACTAAGGAGCTGTGTACCAATCCTATCTTCCTCCCCTCCCCCTTTGAATAAATACTTACTCACTAACTCACCCAGCAATTTGACTACTTTATCCTGTATACCGGGTCGCGGGTGTGGGGTGGGCTGGAGCCTATCCCAGGAGACTTAGATAACAATGAAAAATAATGTTTAATTACCCATGAATACGGCTATTATGTGCTTATTATTCACTAACATTAACCTGTTTAACTGGTTTTAAAAACAGCCAAGCCTTTTTTTTTTTTTTTAGAGATTGGCTTAACTAGTATAAGACCAAGACATACTTCATACATTCCCATCTGTGTCCTGTAGTGTTTTCTGGACCAACAGGTGAGGCTAAAATAGGTTTTTCTACCAGGACCTGATGAATGGCATGTCGTAAATCGTAAAAAAAAAAAAAAAAAAAACAAGACTTTTCAACTGCACAAGCACATGTATTTCTCCACAAAGCCGCACAGATTGCTCATAAACTCCTTGAATTAACTAAAAATAATAAAATAATTTGATTTTAAATACACAATAATAATAGTAATAATAATAATAATTTAAAAATAAATGATATTAATAAAAAACTATATATTATTTTTTATTATTAAACCTTTTTTTTTCATTTTTTTATTAATAAACTATTACAATTTTTAAACATTTAATTTTCACTTAATCATTTAGGACGTTGCAACGAAGTCCCACGGCTGTTCATGATATCGCTTTTAATGCCCTATGACAAAATGTGAACACGGCGCAATATGATTGGGCAGCGAAAGACGTTCCTGAGCGTTGATTGGCTGGTGCCTGTTTCCGGGGCGCTCAGATCGACCGGTGACGTTTTTCCCAGCCGCAGTGAGACGGACTGGGCGAGAATGGCTGCCGGTGGAGGTTAGAGTTACACGGTTTATTAATCTCTCTTCGACTGTTTAAAGTTTGTATGAAACAAATTATTATTTCTATCTAACAGGCCACGAATTTGCTCCACCAGAGCGGCCATGTTCCGGTATAAATGGATGTTGTTTCGAGTGTTTGGGTAACCAGGGGGGAAAGTACTGACTGATTAGCAACCGGCTAATCCAAGCTAGGCTGCTAGCAAAAAAAAAAACCTAGCCTGGGCAGATTAGCGCTGTGAAACCGGCCACGTCCAAAAACAAAAAAAGCCCAGCAAAGACGTTAGTAATGATTGTTATAGTCGTTGATTAGATGATTCTCTTGCATAATATTTAGAAAATTCGAGATGTTTGTTGACTGTCTGTGGGCTTTGTGGAGAAATAAATGCGCTCGTGCGGTTGTAAAGGTTTATCTTTTCTTTTTTTAACGGTTTTTACGACGTGTCATTGTGACGTCCTGGTAGAAAAACTATTTTAGCCGCATCCTAGTCACAGTTCTGGTTTCAGTATTAATTTAGTCTTGGTTAAATCAGCAAAAACAAGGTGCTAGCTGCTATCTCGGCTAGCTACCACCTGCTGGCAGTCTGGCTAATGTACAATGAGTTGTTTAGCTAGCATGCTGGGTTTCTGTTTTTTGTTTTAATGAGTCGTTATAACCGCATGTTTTGAAGACATTTAAACTGGTTGAAGACATTTAAACTGTCATTGTATGTTATATTGTCTCTATTGTTATATTGGTCCAGAAAACACTACAGGACACAGATGGGAATGTATGAAGTATGTCTTGGCTTTATACTAATTCATAGATTCTTTGTGTTCAGCATCAGCGTGATTAAATTATTGTTCTTTTTAATAACCTGGAAATGATGTGGCATGCTGATAATAGGCTTAAAAAAAGGTTTGGTGTTTTTTTTTTTAAAAACTAGTTGGACAGGTAAATATTAATGAATAATAAGCACTTAATAACCGTATCCATTGTTAATGAAATGTTATTCATCCCCAGTCCTAAGATTGGATCCGTGCTTGGACCCGTAAATGAGAACTATACCAATCCTGGATGAGTTCCTTTCCTGACTTTGAATCGCTCTGAGATGTTGGTGAAAGCTGCCGGTCGAGAAAAACCCGGCAGACACTATAATTAGCATCCGAGTTCTGTATTGTTTTTGTCATTTTTGCTTGGACAACTGATGTACCTTTTAGTACTTCGTACTTAAATTGAACTTAATGAATTCATGGAGTGATCAAATCGAAGTAGGACTGCAGAACACCGTTATGAATATAAATGAATACTTGTTAATTTCTCTGTATAATCCCCTGCTACACTAATGCACTTATCTCAGAGTTTCACTAGTGCTCGAATGCCATCAAGGTAGGAAGTTTAATTTCTGGAACGCTGGCCTCCCAGGAGCTTCTTTAGTAGCCCAAACATATGGAAATGGCTGGGAGCGAGGTCAGGACTGTACGGGGGATGTGGCTGTAACTCCTAGCTGAGTTCCTGTTATGTGCAAGGGTGATCAAACCAGGCTGTTTTTTGGTACTTTAAAAGTATTGGCAACCAAATGGGAGTTCATGGGAGGCCAGCATTTTAGACAGTCTGATCATGGCTCTGTCATACTTTTTTTTTTATAAAGTACTAATGAAATGCTGCAATAAGGGCATTAGAGTAGTGGGGATTACGTAGAGGAAAAAGTATAACTGTGTTCAGTCAAAAGTCCTCCTCAGTCTTGAAAGCCCCTCATACATGCTGTTTTGTTTTAGATAAACCAAGCAATTTAAAGAAACAAAAGTCTATGAACAAAGCTAGCGATTTATTTTAAACAAGCTGACACTTGAGAAATGCCCATTTCCCCCCCCCCCCCCCCACTCGTTAGTTAAACGAGTCTGGGGTAGGTGGGATGTCTCAAGCCTTTCGTAGGTGGCAGTGGGATGGGTCAGAAGTCCTTCTGGAGCATGTTGGATGGGGAAAATAAATAAATTGTGCCTACATGCAAGATCACTTCTTATTCCTTGAAGTACTTGCAGAGTTTGTCTCCCAGAAACCTTTTGTCTTGCAGCTTGCATTCCTTTAAAACAAGTCTTAATACCTGTTTATGAGGTGAACACGGGGATATTTTTATAGTGTTAAAGGGTCTTTGTTATCTTGCTAAATACTATCGTGCTGAATAAGACTACTGTGGAGAGGAAAATGTTTACAGCAGAGGTGGGGGCAGTGGTGGCTTAAATGCTTAAGGCACTGGGTTACTGATTGAAAGGTCAGGGGTTCAAGCCTCAGCACTGCTAAGTAGCAACTGCTGAGCCCTTGAGCAAGGGGAGAGGGGGGGCATTGTGTCCTGGCTGACCCCCAGCTTCCTGACTGGGATATGCAGGGGTGTAAAAAAAACAATGTGACAAATAATATAATCTTACTCTCATAAATTATTGTGTATTTGTTTGAGTTTTTTTCTTCTTTCTATTTGCACATTTTGTTTCAAACGAGATTTCCTTCTTTTCTTGTCATAAATTGTCTGTTTTCCTGCCTTGAGTTGTCGAAATAAATTTTGGTTAATCGATCATGTGTTTAATATTTTGAATGCAAACTGAAAGCGTGAGAAGCTTACTGTGTCTTTGAGTAGCTCTTCTTTCCTGGTGGTTGCTGCTCTGTGACTTTTTTTTTTTTTATTATTTTTTTTAAATCCAAATAAATTTGTTTAAACAGTTTGGCCTTTTAGTGTTTAAATGGTTTAACTTTGCAGATCGGAGATAAAACGCAAGAAGAAGTGATTAATTCATTTCACTGACTCGGGTTTAAACTTGTGCACACTCGCTTTCTTATTCTCGATGCAGACATTGGGAAGCTGTTACAAGCACAAAATGGGACTCCTTCAAGCACAAGCTATAACGGGGTAGACGCCCTGCACGCCTGCACCATTCTCCAGCAGCTTAAAGCCCTGTACGATGAAGCGCAGCTGACCGACATCGTCGTGGAGGTGGACAATGGCGAGACCTTTGCCTGTCACAGAAATGTCCTCGCCGCAATCAGTCCTTACTTCAGGTAGTGCATACGGTATCTGATTTTTATCTTTGCGGTGGTCTGGGATCACTTCCGGAAAAGATCTGCAATGTTAAATATATGATGACATGCTCCGTATGCTTCAAAAACCAACATGCTACTATTCGGTAGTAGCGAACGCAGAATACAAATACACGTCCAAAGCTGCAGAAAAATACATCTGAGGTTTCATTAACCATAAGATGTAATGTGATGTTTTTTATTTTTTTATTTTATTAGCACTTTGCTGCATACATTGTTGCCCTTTTACATAATCCATCAAAAAGGTGTCAGAAAAATGTAAAAAAAAAAAAAAAAGTTGTGTATTCTACAGTCGAACATTGCTGTCGTTGAACTTTTAATTGTATCAAACAGCAAGTTGTGTATCGGATTGTATCAAGGAAAAAAAACAAGGGAGTACAACCTGTAAATTAAATTTACGGTCGACCCCTGCAAATTCCGCCTCTGTCATGCCGAGATTTTTTTTTCTCCCTCAGAACCTAACTAATTGCTCATGGAAACCCCCCGCAGATTCACGTAAATGCAAATATCCTCCGCATTTTTTAAGGTTTTTTTTTTGTGGCTTTATTTAATGCATTTTAAGATATTAACTATTAAGAACAATATAATTAAAAAAAAATTTTACATTCTAGCACTGTGGGAGATGCAGCAGTACGGTATAAGGGTTTACATTTACATTCATTTATTTTTTTAAGGGTAAAGTACTAAGCTGAGTTTGAAATAAAATTAGTGTTTTGCGAGGATATTCAGGGTTTAAACAATAAAAATTGGTATTCATAGGCTTTTTTGTGACCACACCAAAAATTTGCTGAAATTTCGGGGCTCGGCTGTATTACAAGACTAACAAGGCTCAGGATGGCATCACTTGATTGAGCTGCACAAAGTTATTGTTAAACAAAATGACCGAATGTCAGACTGTTTTGCATCACAAGAATCGATGATGTAAATTGTTTTATAAGAACTGAATATTGTTAGATTACAGCATCTGATGATAACAAATACACAAGCAAAGATCGCAGTTTGCAGACATTTTTTTATAAAATTTTGAAAAGTCATTATTAACGCAAACACTCCTGAATATCTTACTACAACTGCACTCATTTTGTTGTATTCTCTCCCCCTCGTCCCATCACGTCAGATCAATGTTCACCAGCGGCCTTACGGAGAGCAGCCAGCGCGAGGTACGCATCGTGGGCGTGGAGTCAGAATCCATGAACCTGGTGCTGGATTACGCCTACACCTCGCGCGTCGCTTTGTCCGAGCACAACGTGCAAGCTCTGTTTACCGCAGCGAGTCTCTTTCAGATCCCGGCGCTACAAGACCAGTGCGCTCACTTCATGATCAGCCGGCTGGAGCCACAGAACTGCATCGGCGTGTTCATGTTCGCCGACACGTACGGACACCGGGAGCTCCGCGAACGAGCCCAGGACTACGTGCGCAGGAAGTTTCTGTGCGCCGTGGACGAGCCCGAGTTCCTTCAGCTGACCAAAGAGCAGCTGGTGGGAATTCTGGATAGCGACGACCTGAACGTGGAAAAAGAGGAGCACGTGTACGAGGGCATCGTGCGCTGGCTAGAACACGACCCTGTGCGTCGGCAGCCCTTCCTCGCGGACGTCTTTGCCAAGTGTATCCGGCTGCCGCTGTTAGACGAGGCCTTCGTGAGCCGCATCCCGGCCCCCTTCGCCCTGGCGCTGCCCGTGGAGCCTACGGAAAAGAGCCGAGTTAACGGCGCCAACGGCTGCCCACAACGTCTAGGCATGACGGCGTCCGAGATGGTGATCTGTTTCGACGCCGCACACAAGCACTCAGCCAAAAAGCAGACAGTACCATGTCTGGACACAGCCACGGGCAAAGTGTACAAGCTGTGCAAACCGCCCAATGACCTGCGCGAGGTCGGGATCCTCGTCACGCCCGAGAACGACATCATCATCGCCGGAGGTTATCGCCCCGGGAGCAGCGAGACGTGCATCGATCATCGCGCGGAAAGTGACGTCTGGCTGTACGAGCACGCTGGCAACCGGTGGTTGGCGCGCGCGCCCATGCTGAGGGCGAGGATCGGATGCCGCCTGGTGCACTGCTGCGGGAAGGTGTACGCTCTCGGGGGCCGCGTCTACGAGGGCGACGGGCGCAACGCTCTCAAATCGGTCGAGTGCTACGATGCCAGAGATGACCGCTGGATCGCCGTTAGTCCGATGCCCGTCGCCATGGAGTTCCACAACGCTGTGGAGTATAAGGATCGCATCTACGTTCTCCAGGGTGAGCGATTTAAATATTTATTTGGATTTTGCTCGAGTTTTTAATATTTATTGCTAATCTTTATGGAACATATACAAATCTCTACATGTATTTTTGTATCATTCTACATTTATATGAAAATTCTCCTCAGGTTAAGCCATAGAAATATTTATACAGTTTGAGAATATCCTAAGCAGAAGCTCTTCCATCCAATACGTTAGTCGATGCTCTCCATTTTGTTTCTCTTGCTAATCCTTGCCTCAGTGGCCTACACACTGGATTTGATCCAAGCAGAGCACGATGGCTGACCTTTTTTTTTTTTTTTTTTTTTTTTTGTCTCCTTGCTCTCCACACTTCAGTCCGTCCTGTTGAAATCTTTTGTACAAAAGGTTATTCTGTGTGGCAATTCATGGCACACCGAATCCAAAATGTTTTTATATAATATATATTATATTATTTATATATAATCTGTTTTGCATTACAAATGGTAAAATATTGAAACAGGGGTAATGGTAAAACAGGGGATATGCTCTAAAGTACAATTCACCCCCGAATTTGTGGGGTTGGGGAAAAGCCTACATCTATAGTTTAAACCATAAATGTACTCCCAAAATGCCAACGTTAATTTCATTTTAAACTCAAAGATTAATACATTAGCCTTATAAAATAATAAATAAAAATAATGTAGAGTCAAAGCCGTACACTATATAGTACTGTACTGCTATGTCTCCCGCAGTGCTAGAATGCAAAATACAGATGTTACCCCTCTATATGTACTGTAATACATGCGAGCGTGTTTTCTTTGGTATCAGTACTGTAGGGTAAATACGGTAATAATTCATTATCACAAGCCACGTTGTTTTCCTCTCCGGTTGTGTTGTTCTCGCTACAGTATTAAAAAATTTATATAGTATTATATTTTACATGGAACTTTAGCTGAATTTATGTTAATATTTATGTTGCAGAAATAATAAATTATACTAAATTATATATTGGCACGTAAAAAGACCAAAAGAAATTTGCAGAGGATATTTATTAGTTAGGTTCTAAGGCAAAATCCGTGACTGGCGGAAGCCGTGAAACTGAAACTCTGAACTGCAACTTCGCAGGGTCGACTGTCGTGTTTGTTAGGAGTGAATTACCTGCTAAATTTGTTTAGAATTGTAAATCATGTATATTGAATCAGGTTATGTGTAAGATTGTGAAAGAGAACAGAATCGCAGAACATTCATTCGGAATCGTTACCTAGGTATGGTGATGATTTGGTAATCAGGTGGTTTGTGGTGATTTCCGTCCCTGGTGTAGCGGTAAAGATGCTTATTTATTTATACATACAATATACCAGACTTTAGACGTTTTATTCATTCACTTACACACTGAAAATATTGTATATAATTGTAAATATTTGTATCTGGTGCACTGCAGTGTTTATTTCTTACACATGTAAGCCACTTCCGCGACAGAACTGCAGTTCGTTCGTATCTGCGGATATTCGTAAATCGAATGTTTGTAAGTTGAGGACTGCCAGTATGGGCATGCTTCTGTTTCTGTGATGGTGTAAAATGCAAAATCGATTCCTCACTCCAGTCCATGGTTTCCCCCACCTCTCTTTAGGCGAATACTTCTTCTGCTTTGACCCCCGTAAGGATTACTGGAGCCACCTAGCACCCATGAACATCCCCCGCAGCCAAGGACTGGCGGCGCTGCACGGTCACCGCATCTACTACATCGGCGGCGTGTGCCGCAACCACCAGCGCACCTTCACGGTGGAGGTGTTCGACCTCGAGCAGAACAGTTGGAGCCAGCGACAGGACTTGCCCTTCGAGCAGGCTGCCAGCCCCTACATCAAAGCCATGATGTTAGGAGGACATCTGCACCTGTTCGTGCGCGCCACCCAGGTCACGGTGGAGGAGCACGTGTTCCGCACCAGCCGCAAGAACTCTCTCTACCAGTACGACGAGGGGGACGACAGCTGGAGCAAAGTCTACGAGACGCCGGAGCGACTCTGGGATCTCGGCCGCCATTTCGAGTGCGTCGTTGCCAAGCTGTACCCTCAGTGTCTCCAGAAAGTGCTTTGATCCGCTGGAGAAAGTGAGAAGCAGGGATTTTTGTTTTTTATTTTGTTTGTTTGTCGTTTTTTTGTTTGTTTTTTGTTTCAGGAAAAGGGGGAGTCAGGAGTTCTGTTCCCCGCCTATGGTGCTGTTCGAATCTCCAGACACAAGAGGAGGGGAGTCTTAAAATCGAGCGATATTCGATGACCTCAGAAGAGCGCTTCTTGTGAAGACGGCAGTATTTTTAATCTATAAGAGACAAGAACAAAGTGTCCTCGCTGTTGCTTGTTTTACAGTTAAAACAAACAAATTCTAAGTGCAATTATCACATTGTTTGTGTCTTGAGCCATTTTGTCTTTTTATCTCCGCGGCTTAGGTGAGTTTATTATTATTATTATTATTTTTTTTTTTTTTTTATTATTATGAATATTATTGGTTTTGTTGGTGTGCGGTGGAACATAGGAATAGATAATATCCTTTTTGGAAAGGACAAACCGCGTGTGTCAAACGACAATAAAGTAATAAAAATATATATATAAATAGCTATATAAATATATAAATACACTCATACGGGTCTGGTGGGATGAGGTGCCCATCGTTAGGTAGCTAGAATACTGAATAATAACATTTTTTGTTTGTTTGTTTTCCTCTTAATGATCCTTTGAACCAACTATGGAGAAAAATCTCTTTTTTTTTTATTATTATTATTTAGTCACTTTGTAATCATTAATATAACGTAGTCTATTTGTGAGTGTGAGTGGATAATTATTTTATTTGGTCTTTTTAAAATGACTTATGTTGTTGTAGTTAGCCTTTTAACATGTCGACCCAAATGCTTTACTGACTGTTTTGTTTTTGCTTTTCTGTTAGGGTTTTATTTACTTATTTTTATTTAAATTCAATTTGTTCATCCATCTCAGCTGCTTCCTAAGGAGCCCTCAAAGGGACATGAGTGATGGGTGGGGGCAAAAAAAAAAAAAAAACAAAGCAAAAGAAAAACTAAAATTGCAACACGGAATGCAAAAATAAAAAATAAAAAATATCGGCCATGTGACTCGTTCTTCCGGGTCGGTCTTCCAGCACCAGAATACAGAGGGCGAGTATGTCAGTGTCAATTTTAGCAATTTTTGTGTTGAAGTACCATATGGAGCATCTTGTAGACTAACATCTGTGCTTATAACTTGTAATAACATTTATCTTAGCTCATTTTGTCTCTTTTCATGAGAAGTATGTTTTCCCGTGGTATTCCTCCTGACGCCTGGGATGTTTCTATTTCAGTGGACAGCGATAACATTACTTCAACACAACAACGGCAAAAATGCTCTCGACCTTTTCGTATTCTGCCGCTGGAAGATCGGATTTTGTTTCCTTCATCTGAAGTGTGTGTGAAAAAAAAAAAAATATATATATATAATTTTTCTCCCCTCCCCATAACCCATGTCTCTTGAGCTGCTCCATAGATTCCCATTAATCCTTTTCCATAGCATCTTGTTTATAATTTTTTTTTGCCATTTCTCAGGGCCTCCATTACTGGAGAGCCGTAGTTCTAATTAGTTTGGTGCTTTCTATGCTCTGAAGCTCTAATGCAACTCATCAGCTGACGCCTTTTCAAAAAAAAAAATTTCTTTTTATACGAGATGTTACAGAACGGGGGCGGGTGATCATTGCTATCTGGATTCAGATCGACGACGCACTGATACACGGTTGTAGACTTGCTCCTATCCAGCTTTTCTTTGTTGTTGTTGTTTTTCGCATCACCAGCACCATTTTATTGCGAGGATACGATGTTGTACTCGGTCTCCATATTGGAGTGGATCAGTATAGTGTTCAGAATGGCCGTAGTTTAAGCTAAATGTTCTCGACTCGCCTCAGATCTGCAGACACCGCCATCATCCCCACTTTCGACCTGGGAGGGATAATCCCAGCGATAAATAGATCACCTTTTTTATTGTTTTTAATTCCTTTATTTGACCTTGTGGTTAAACACACTGATTTCTAAGCTCAGAAGTCGTTGTTTTTTTTTTTGTTTTTTAAAGTTTTTTTTTTATTTTTTATTTTTTATAAAATATCATTTTGATTATGCATTTAATGTTCATACCAGAGCTGTGGAGTGTTACTAAGCATGTGGCATGTGACATTTCAAGGTCGACGCCAGCAGGACTCCATTTCACATGCATTAATACTCGTTTGAAAGGAAAAACCAAAATTAAATTCTCCCGTTTTCCCCCCCTTTTCAGTAGGGAGGTACACATTAAAGACGTAGGGAAATAAAACCTGAAAGAAAACATTTTAATGTCATCCTAAGACAAAAAATGCATTAGGCATTCATGCAAAATAGTTTCACCCTTTTATGGGGTTTATGATTATCTTTTGCCAGTCAATTGAGTTGGTGCCACATGTAATTCCTGGGAAGAACATAAGCGAGTGAACCATCTGTCCATCATTGTTTTGCGGTGCTGCTTTTTTGTTGACAATCCTGTACAGAAATACACACAAAAAAAAGGAGAAGTTAAAAGTCCTGTTGTAGATCGATGTGTTTGAACATCACTGCTTGTTTTTGGTTGTGTTGATTTTGTACGTTCTCTTGGTTCCTGTTGCACTACATTGGCTCTCGGTCTCAATCACAAGCTCTATTTCTATACACACTCGGCAAAGCCATTCAAGCTCTCACTTTCAAAACGAACGCACGCTCCCACTCCAGACCGCGTCCTGCGAGGACGGCGACGTTAAGACGTGGACCTCGGATCAGCGGCGTAAAACACGGACACGTGAGGGGAGTTATCCGATGGAGGGACGGAAGCTGGACGTGCTTAGCCGTGACTCTGGTGCAATAAGTTGCCTTCGTCAAGACTTAAAACAAAGCTCAGTAGCATGAGAACCAGAACCGGACCATTCTCAGGAGTAATTACTGATTATTACCCAGTACTGTATTGACTACGGTTTGATATTCATGTAAAATACATTGCTGTACTTGCACAGGTTTTTTTATTTTTATTTTTTTTCAACTTGAATAATTGTTTTTTTTTCTCCCATGTTGCTGTGCTAATTTTCTATTTTAAATCTCCACTTGGGTATGGTTTTTCTCATTATCCTGTGTTTTTTTTTGTCCCCTGTTATTTCGCTGTAAGCATTACAGACACTAAATGTAACAGCAGTACTAGTTTTACATTTCCTAAACGCCAGTCAACTTGTCCAAATGTAAAAAAAAAAAAAAAAAAAGCTTGCAAAGATTTTGAGTAACACTCGTCTCATGTCTCCTGCTGCAACTATGAAAGCCAATCAACCTCCTTGTCTTTGCGTACATACATAGCTGCGTAGTGTTTGAGATAGATACTTTTTTTCTCTTCATTTGCCTGTGTGTATGGTATGAGAGTTTGTTTAAATACGCTTTGATCTCTACTGTGAAATTCACATTGCACATAATTTGAAAATAAAACAAGGAAAAAAAAATTCCGTGTCTTGGTTAAGTCTATTATAGAGAACGTATTGCAAGTTTATTTTCACCCTATGGCACTGCGAGAGTTTATAATATGATTAAAGGGCACCAGTTAAAAGAAGAATCGATGTGTAATAAATAATATTACAAATAAATGTCATTACAAACGTATAAGCAATTTGCATTCTAATACCTCAATTAGTGGAATTATATAATCAACATGCAAAAATGCAATTATGATTCTAGTTTTATCCTAATGTTAGTATAACTGGAATTTCTGGAAAGCAATAAAAGCCGAGATTGTAGTTACATTGTAATAACCACGTAATAACCAACATTACCAGTGTAATAACTGTCATTCACAACTTTTTGCATTTAAACCACCTAGCAATGTAATTACAATCGACTTTCTGTGGCACAAAATAGGTTTGTAATGTAAGAAAAGCAGGTCAGACAAAAGCACGGATTAAAACAAACAAACACAAGAAGTGAAACTTGGGGGAAGGAGGGAAAAATACAATAAAATAAAATAGACCAAATATACAAGTGTACCATTCATATAAAGAAAAGAGAGGTTTAGTCTGTACATTGGTCAGAACTCAATGCTCTTTCTTTGTTTCATAAATTTGAGGACCTGAAACAAGTCTCTGAAAATGGACAGTCTGGACAGTCTGTATATCTGTCCAGCCAGATCTTGTCACAACATCACACAAAACTGGACCGCATGTAATAAAACTTTGCCAGTCCCTCGGTCCATTTGCCTGAAGTTAAACCTGCGTGCTGTGCATGGATCAACCTGTGGGCGTGTCTTAAATCGACTGCTGCACAGAATTTATTTAAACTTTTGCAGTTGTTACATATCTGCCCGAAGTTTAACCTGCACCATAAGATCAATTAGAAAATCAAAACTGGATTAGTTCATACTGTAGTAGTTCACTGCTGAAATAACAGCGCTGAAGTGGTATAAGCGAACTTTAATGTTTCAATAAAGTCACAGAAAAGTTGATTTATTTCAGTAATTCAATTAAAAAAGTGAAACTTGTATTATATACAGGGTGGGCCATTTAAATGGATACACTATAAATATTGGGAATTTCACAAGAAAAACAATGGTGTACTTGGTTTTAACGTAACTTTATTCTTTCATGAGTTATTTACAAGTTTCTGACCACTTATAAAATGTGTTCAATGTGCTGCCCATTGTGATGGATTGTCAATGCAACTCTCTTCTCCCGCTCTTCACACACTGATAGCAACACCGCAGGAGAAATGCCAGCACAGGCTTCCAGTATCCGTAGTTTCAGGTGCTGCACATCTCGTATCTTCACACCATAGACAATTGCCTTCAGATGACCCCAAAGATAAAAGTCTAAGGGGGTCAGATCGGGAGACCTTGGGGGCCATTCAACTGGCCCACGACGACCAATCCACTTTTCAGGAAACTGTTCATCTAGGAATGCTCGGACCTGACACCCATAATGTGGTGGTGCACCATCTTGCTGGAAAAACTCAGGGAACGTGCCAGCTTCAGTGCATAAAGAGGGAAACACATCATCATGTAGCAGTTTCAAATATCCAGTGGCCTTGAGGTTTCCATTGATGAAGAATGGCCCCACTATCTTTGTACCCCATATACCACACCATACCATCACTTTTTTTGTTCCAACAGTCTTGGAGGGATCTATCCAATGTGGGTTAGTGTCAGACCAATAGCGGTGGTTTTGTTTGTTAACTTCACCATTCACATAAAAGTTTGCCTCATCACTGAACAAAATCTTCTGCGTGAACTGAGGGTCCTGTTGCAATTTTTGTTTTGCCCATTCTGCAAATTGTGTGCGCCGATCTGGGTCATCCTCGTTGAGATGCTGCAGTAGCTGGAGTTTGTAAGGCTGCCATTTGTGAGTAGCTAATATCCGCCGAAGGGATGTTCGACTAATGCCACTCTCCAGTGACATGCGGCGAGTGCTACGCTGTGGGCTCTTGCTGAATGAAGCTAGGACAGCCACTGATGTTTGTTCATTAGTGACAGTTTTCATGCGTCCACATTTTGGCAAATCCAACACTGAACCAGTTTCACGAAAGTTAGCAAGCAGTTTGCTAACTGTAGCATGGGAGATGGGTGGTCTCGTAGGGTGTCTTGCATTGAAATCTGCTGCAATGACCCGGTTACTGCGTTCACCAGATATCAACACAATTTCGATCCGCTCATCACGTGTTAACCTCTTCGACATGTCAATGGCTGTGAACAAAGAGAAACTTGTAAATAACTCATGAAAGAATAAAGTTACGTTAAAACCAAGCACAGCATTGTTTTTCTTGTGAAATTCCCAATAAGTGTGATGTGTCACATGACCCTCTTCCTATTGAAAAAACAAAAGTTGGATCCAAGAAGGCCGACAACCAAATGGCCACCATGGTCACCACCCATCTTGAAAAGTTTGCCCCCTCACATATACTAATGTGCCACAAACAGGACGTTAATATCACCAACCATTCCCATTTTATCAAGGTGTATCCATATAAATGGCCCACCCTGTAGATTCATTACACACAGACTGATATATGTAAAGTGTTTATTTTTGTTAAATAGCTTTCAAAATTTCTTTTCAAATAATTATTGCTTACAGCTAATGAAATTCCAAAATTCTAAGAAAATTAGAAAAATGTGGCACAAGCAACAGTAGCCTTGAGTGGATGTTAAATGAAGCCTATTCAAGAATCTCAAGACGTGAACAGTAGCTGGAGCCAGTGCTTCAAGAGCCACCACGCAGACGTGTCCAGGACATCCGGATACGTAGACAACTGTTGCATCTCAGGAGTATTATGAAGAAGAAGATGCGAGACACCAGACCCAACAACGCAGAAGAGCTGAAGGCCGCTATCAGAGCAACCTGGGCTTCCACGACATCTCAGCAGTGCCACAGGCTGATCAAAGGGAGACGCAACCAAGTACTGAGTGCTGTAAGTGTTCATGCATTTTTAGTAGTCCAACATTTCTTTTAACTGGTCTTAAGTAATATGAAACTTTTCTGAGATATTGAAATTTGGGTTTTTATAAGTTGTAAGCCATAATCATCAAAATTAAAGGAAATAAACCCATTCAAGCTGTTAAGTCTCCTGCGACCTCAGCTATGAGTAATGAGATAGGATTAGTTATTCTTGAATACCTACAGTGGGATTTGAACTCGGACCCTCGACGATGATGAGGCAAGAGCTTTTCCGACAAGAAAAACTTGATAATAAGAGGAGTTTCACTTTTTTCATTGAATTACCGAAATAAATAAACTTTTCAATGATATTCTAATTCTAATTTATTGATATATATATATATATATATATACGCACACAACTGCAAAGGGAGATAGTTTGTCTGAAGACGATATTTGTTAAAATGAGGACAAATAAGTTGTAATAAGCTTAACACCTTCTGCTCACCAGCCGGTAGTCTCAGTCCTGCTTGCCTGCAGCGACATCATGTCACAAGAACATTCCTGAACCGAACCCTGATCACGCTGAGACACACGCTTCCCTGCTTACCTGGCGCTCACCTTTAATAAAACAGCTCTGCTCACGTACGGTCTTGTCGGAAAAGCTCTTGCCTCATCATCGTCGAGGGTCCGAGTTCCGACGTAACAGCTTGAATTAAGGATATAATAAAAGGCATTTCTAGAAAAAGTCTCAAATTGAATGGACGTCTTTTAAATGGTTTCTTTTAAACTGTCCCTGGAACTACTCATTATATAGAGTGGCTAGATCTTCATATGATGATGTTCATTCATACTTAATATTTTGTCCTTAAATAACATAATTGCTATTTCTTTTGCATGTTTCTTTTGGCTACCTGGTAAAACACAACTATTGGGAAATTACTGCTGAATTGCTGTCAACAATGAGGGAACGGTTAATGCCGGACGATATCAGGAATACAAGAGTCTTTGTTGGAGATCACCTGGAAATGTGCATGTTGCAGTGCAGAGCTTGGGGAAAAGAACTAACTGTGATGTTCTTTTCTTCTTCTTGATAGCATTTTTCATCCAGCTGCATAAGCATTCATTTATTTTATTTTATTTTATTTTATTTTATTTTTTCCTAAATAGCCCTTAGCTCTAGTTTTTAAGTCTTAGTTTTTAAGACCCTAGCAGAGTTTTACCTCAGCAAAGAAGTGGATATTGTGCATTATAATGACACGTATGTTTCGGCCGTTAATCACCGGTGATTACCCGGATATCACATGGTATTGATTAGCACTGTCAAGCATTGATTGACTTAGCACATGGTACAAAGGTCGACCTCTAGAGGAACCTCCTGGCCCTCATCCTAAACCTTTCACTCATTCCCTTCTCTACATTTCCGCTTGCTTGGCTTCCATCCGATCGCTCATGGCCTCGGCTTCACGCTCCAGCCCTCCGGACGGAGGCTGGGGCTGGGTGGTGGTGCTCGGCGCCTTCATCTCCCTCGGCTTCTCCTACGCTTTACCCAAAGCCCTGACCATGTACTTCAAGGAGATCCAGCGGTACTTCAGCGTGTCCTACAGCCAGATCGCCTGGGTTTCCTCCATCATGCTGGCTGTTACGTATGCAGGAGGTGAGATTCTTCAATCTTTCATAAGCACTGCGGGGGGTTTTTTTTTCTTTCTTTTCTTTTTTTTTTTCAAACTGGTCTGTGAATACTAATGTGTTTTAAACTTTACTGCTTCAGAAGAGCTGATTTCTCGGTTGCTGCAAGATCCTAGACTGCATTAGTATTCAGAGTATGGTGTGTGTTAGCGCACAGGCAGCGCTCTTTGTTTGTGGAATATGAAAAAGGGCAACGCTATAAAGTTTGTCATTTTGACAGAATTGTATCTGGACAGAGCTTTAGTTTGATCAGAGGATATGGGTGGTACTCGAGATGTGTTGTGTCAAGTTCTTCAAGGATTCTTTGAATCATTAAGCGGTAACTTTCTAACGGAGTTTGTACTTGGAACTCTTTCTGATAGGAAACCACTTGTAAGCTTTTTTTTTTGTGTGTGAAATCTTTAACGGTCAAACCAATACGCATTGGTCATTGGGTTATGCAGTAGTTTAAACTTTTTTTCCCTAAGAGTTTAATGTCCAAAAAGTCAGGAAAAAAGTTAAATTGTTCCATAAGGGATCACTGAATCTACTCAAAACTTTGACATCTAGAAAAACTTACTGTTGGGTTCTTCATAACATCTTTACGGCTTCGTCTAGACAATGTAGGTTCAATAGTCTAAATGGCTCATTGTTAATTTTTTAAAAACTGTTTGTCAAAATTGGTTTAGGAATCAAAAAAAAGGATTAAAGATGAGTTCCGGCTTGCCTTTTCCAATTTTATTTTATGAAAAAAGCGACATTTTAGCAAGTAAAAATAATTTGAATCTGGCCAAAATAATCTTATCAAAAAACAAACCAATTAAGTTATTATTATACCTATTTCTAGACATTCTTAAAAAAACAAAACAAAAAAAAAACATTGTTAACATTGTTTAAACTTGCTCTATTGGCAAGTAATTTTGCTTCTTTCGAGAAGTAATTGCTTAAAACGAGCAATTAAATAAAAATGTAATACTTAGAAATGTCTAGAAATAAATGTAATAATCTTGTATTTGGTTTGTTGTCATCTCAAATGAAGAAATTTAAGATAAATTTGACTAGACCCAAGATATTCTAACTACTTAAAATGCTTAAAATGCCCCAAGAAATGAATGCAGTTGAAAATAATATGCGATATAATTTCAGAACGTGATTTTCAAGAAAATTTCCAAAAATGACCCTAAAGTATTTAGTCACATGACTAGGACTCATTATAATAGTCGAGTCGGAAAGTCGAGTTCAGATTGAAGAGCAGTGCAGTTTGAAAGATGACGATCATGTGATTTTCACTCACCTGCATTTATTTGTACAAACTACTCTTCGGGAATACTTTTAGTTCTGTGCAATGCTGTAAGTTGTACAATTTCTTTTTAAATAAATAAAAGAATTATGAGTCTGTTGTATTTATTTTGCACCTTTACAATCCGAAAAAAAAAAAAAGATTGAATTATTTTGTCTTATTCTGGCCTTACAGGAAAATATAATGATAAGATAATCATTAAATAAGGAATGCAGGAAAATAATCAACACACGTTTCTCCTTCATAACATTCGTTTCCTTTCACAACATGCCTGGAAGTGTTCTGTTCCTCTTGGACCAAATCATACTTTTTATCCAATTACAACATCTGTGAGTTGAACGTCTGTGAGTTGCTAAACACTCAGATAATTATAGATTATAGATAATTAATCGACACCTTCTGATCAAAGCTGACAACAACGTACAGAGCTACAGAATGTTTACAAAGTCTCGTGAAAGGGTCCAGACGCCGACAGGATTACCTTGATTATCATCAAGTCTCCGCCTATTGCAGCATCGACTCGTGGACAATTTTTTACAAATTTTGTAGGCGGGGCTGTTCCACATTGACTAAACACAAGGAAAAATACCAATGTTTAAGGGCTTATTTCAGATTATTACTCAAGAGTCTTCAAATAAAATTGTAATCAACGGACACCGCTGGATCGTAGCCCTTGTTCTCATGCAGTTACATGCAGTGTCCACAGGAGGGCACAAAAGTGCTTAATCGCGTCTTCTTGTATTAGCGTTCCCAAATGATTTGGAACACGTGCAAAGATGGCAGCAAGGATGCCACACGCTTTCCAGGCACATATCCACAATGTTTATACATACCTGTACATAATCTAACAAATATAATTAATGTTCTCTGTCCCAAAATATATCCCATGTGTCCAGGTGTTGTCATGTTTCATGCTTCGTATTTCCCGCTCCCGCAATTCTCTATGATTGTTTTTTTTCTCTTAAAGACAGGATCGAGCTGCTCCGAGATGAGGTAATATTAGCCGATGTCGATCGTGAATCCGGCAAATGTTAGGACGTACGTATGATGAAAACACGTTAGTGCGAGCCCTTCCAGAACTCATACAGAATGTACTGCAGTGTCTACAGTTTGAAAAAATGAAATTTCATATGACACTCTATGAGATTGAAATCACCCTGAAAGTGACGGCGCAGTGCACTGCTCCATGGAACAAACTTAGATCGGATCTAGATCTGCTGATCGGACCGTATGCAGGCAGGCGGGAGAAACTGCTGAGAACAGTGACAGTTAAAAGTGATTTTAAAAAAATCTCTTTTTAGCACATTGCTGGTGTGTCGCTGTACGGAACAAATCACCCTTGGTCAAATCTATCCATCTATCCTTCTAGGAACGTCTGTACTCCAGCTAGGAACAGTGGAGACCAGTGGCGACCATTGTATTCATTTCATGACCGTGGCAGGACCACCATGTCGATTAGTCTAACCTGTATGTCTTTGGATTGTGGGAGGAAACCCGAGTACCAGGAGGAGGCGGGAATCGAATGCCGGGTCCTGGAGCCTATATAAACTCAAATCAAACCAGGATGATTAAGTGTTCCTTTGATTTTTTTTTTTAGCTGTATATTTATTAATGTGATTAACATCTTGGTTCTTTTTAAAACACTGTCAGCTATAAATAACCTCAGCTTGTCATGCATGACAAAAAAATCCACAAGAGGGAAAATTATTCATGAAAAAAATTGATACCACAAACTGAGTCAAAATATTCTTTTACAAGGAAGAAATCTAAAATTTGAGTTTGCGTTCATAAAATCTGTGCTTTCTGAGGGGCTCTAAAGATTCTATATCTATCTATCTACTGTATCTAGCTGAGCTAAAGGGGTCTGTGATTGCACCGCATTTTTTTTTTATTATTCTATTTTTCTTTAATGAGCAACAAAATTAGTCCCACAAAGAGGCATAAAGCTGCAGAGTGCTAAGGTTTCAGAGAACCATCATCATTAACAGAGAGAGAGAGACAGAGTTCCCCTGTGTAACGGTGACGGCGTGGCCTTCATCATAACGCCCTTGGCTCCTTTCCCAATGTCACCCTGCGCTCACTGGAAGAAAGACAGCAGAAATTCATCACGCACGGACACCACTGCATTTTTCCCCTTCAGCATCGCTCCCCATGGGAACTCCGTGATGTGTGATGACCCCCGTCTTACTCAGGTGCCCGGGATTTTAGGAGATATTGAAATCCCTCCTGAGGAAATGGCACCACGCGTTAATCCGCTCTGCTCTTCCACTGCTCACGTTCAGCAGGTTTTCATAACACAAAGGTTTTTGGAACCTGCATGTTTTTTTTTTTGGTTTTTTTTCTGTTTTTTTTTTTGTGATTTAAAACTATATGTATATCTGAAAGAGTATGATGGAGGTGTAGAAAGAAAGGAAGGGTTCTTTGAAATTTGAAGAAGTTTCCTAATGAGGTCGCACTTTAGGGAAATATGGCTTTAGGGACAAAAAAAAACAAAACAAGTCTTTACCAAAAAACGCAAAAAATATATATATATTTCTGATTTACCTTCAGTCTAAACAACATGGGTGCACTAACTTTTGCTCGAATATTCTGTTCATAAATATATCCTGAATTTTAATAAAGTAAAGCAGGCTAAACATTTTCTGATGATTACAACATGCATTTTGAAAAGAAAAAAAAAAAAAAAAAACGATATCTTTCTGTATTTCTTTATTTACTATTGCATGGAAATAAAATAATGTAGGTTCTTGCTACAGCATGAAGTGATCAGCTTTACAGTACGTCTGTAAATAAAGCTGTTTTCCAGCATATTTTTATCCTCTGATTAAGCGGAAGGAAGCAAACATCTCCTTCTCGTGCGCCTTTTTTCGCTTCCTGTCCTCTGTTCCTCTCTTCGAGCGCTCGCTCGGTTGATTAGTGCTTTCGCAGTGCTCGTGAAAGCGAGACCCGCCCTACATAATTTACAGCCCAACCACATAATCATAAAAGTTTTACAAGCTTGTAAGCACCCGAAATGAAGGATAACAACAGGCCATTAGCGACTCTGAAGCCGAAATAAATCATCCTTTCAAAACAGAATCTCGGCGAGTGATCATCAGCTTGTTGATTGCGGAGCGAGCTTTTCTCCTACGTGGTGCATCATGGGATCAGACAAACGCGCAAACAGCCCATAATGATGGTGTGATTAATATTTTCTAGCTCTACTTCATTGTGGTGCCGTAAATGGCGTCAGCGCAGGATGAGTCATCCGTAATCGACTTTACCAGAACAACAATCCTGATCCTGGTTACTTTAATGTGCTATTTCCTCAGCTTATGCACAATACTTAATAATATCAAAAATCTAAAAAGAAATACTAACAAAAACATTTTTCATAGAAATTTTACAGTGCTCCTAGATGGACAAGAAAAAATATATGTTTTTTGAATGCCAAACAAGCTGTTACACTAGCAAAATAATCCTCGTCATTAATCAACGATCTCATTCAAAATTATTTGCGTTTTAGACTCGTACTGTAAAAGGAACCCTAAGTCCCGCCTCCCTGCTCTGGGATTTTACCCTTAGTAAAAAATCTAGCCAATCAGAGATGAGCCCGAATTCTTATAATCGTTCATAATTTACAAAGTGGAATTTGTCAAAAAAAAAAAAAAAAGAAAAAAAAAAAGGGAAATTAAGCTTGCAAACAGACTAAAAACCAATACGGTGATGTGATGTTAGAAATTGTCTAGCAATAACTATTCTTACACTGACCTGGATATATTCTTATCCATCCTAGGGTCAAGTTTCGTGAAATTCATATATATGAACCAGCACATCTCATACATAATTATCGCCCATAATATTTCCTCATTAATCTCAACAGCCAGGCAGTTGAACATGTGATCCATCAGCTTGTGCTTTTTTTTTTACTTAAATTGAATTCATATTTTACTATTGATCTTAAAACAAACTCACATTTTTAGGTTGGACGTATTTATTTGTCTGACTTTTAATTCCCCATAATGATTTCCGTTTCATCTCAAAACAAGGCTGAACATGCTTTTTAATCATACAGTGATTCCCCCCCCCCCCCCCCCCCCCCCACCACCACCACCCCATAATGTTTTCCTTTAAGTTAAACATTAATTCCTCAGATATTTTCTAGTTACAGTATTCTCAAACGCTGGACATATTTTTAAGCTGAATGTGGCTTTTTTTTGTTGTCGTTGCTCACATTAAACTTTTACTGCCAATTTTACCCTATTAAGTTCAAATGAAGCTGACAATTTTAAGATGAGCATATGTTACATAAATCTTTTTCTATTAATTAAGCCATTCCCAAACATGAAGAAAATCATGCTGTTTAAATCTCATGGCTTGGTTTTTTTTTAATTAGTGCTGGTTACTTTTTAAAATGTAAATAATGAATAAGAAACTAATTCAGAAATAAACAATAAATTAATCGAGACATTGAAACTTGTTAGAAAATATATCTTTTAATTAAAAACGTTTGATTCGGTATAAATGATGTCTCGCTGCTCACCTGCAAAACCCTTACAGCCCACTAGTCCACCGACGGCCACATTTCGTGGAAGCATTGTTGTAGGGTTTTTCTAATAATCTCAAGACATATTTAAAGTGAAACAGGCTAACATTCTTAAATCCCCATCTTAGATTACATTTTCCCTCTTAATATTTTCCAAATGAAACTCAAACAGTTAAACAAAACATTAAAAAAAAAAAAAAAATTTTTTTTTTTTTATATTAAACATGCAATGTTCTAAATGTAACCTTTTCACAAAATTGGACTTGATTTCATGTTAAACACACTATTTTCCTCCTTTGCATTACCTTATTTCCTATGTTTTCTGATTAACCTCCACAGTTCAAAATTCACAGTTTTGTCAACACAACCCACTTTTTCCTCAACAATTTTTTTGTTTCTGCTTGTATGCGCTCGTTTTATAATTGCAAAAGCCTTCTTCGACCTTTTGAATCAAACCTGGAATAGCAAACAGATTTGTCCTTTAAAGCCAGATTACACGTCCGCAGGTCTGTCCGTTTTAAGGAATGTCCTTTTGGTAATGATCTGGCCTTTTAATACTGTGTGCGCCTTTTTGTTTTTTCTCTTTCATTTTCTTCCCGAAAAAGACAATCTGACTTGCTGATTGATGTGGATAATTTAGTTGATAATTTTCTTCCTCTGCAGTTGTTTTACATAAACATCAAAGCAATCTGAAACGTGATCGTAATCTAATAGGTGTCATCAGAAGTGTTTGCTGCTAAACTCCGAGACGAAGTAGGATGAGATGAGACGAGACGAGATGAGACGAGATGAGATTTCCTGTCATGTCTGTCAGAGATTTTGGGCTTAATGCTGCTAAACAACGCTATTGTTTTCATCAAATTATGCAAAGTATGATGCAGATGAGACCCAGCCTTCAGTCTTTTCTCCTCTCTTACTTTTTGTCCGTTGACTTTTAACCCTTTCATTCATCCTGTTAATGAAAGACTCACTACAACGTACAATTTTGCCAAGATCACACATTTTGTCATTCCTTTTTACAGTTACAATAATATCATAATCAATTCTTGCATGCTGTACAAAACAATAGACAGCTCAATGTCACATTTAAAAAAATACATTTTATTTATTTATTTATTTATTTAATTAATTAATTTAAGAATACTTAAGGTTTCATTTGCTTAGATAAGAAATTCAAAGTGACCTAAAAACTATTTGTTGCAAGTATATTTTAGTTCTAATTAGCTCTTTCTTATGTATGTAGTTGCCAATAGTGGGTAAATTATAATAAAACCTTAATAATCCAAAGTCACAGTCCAAAGACATGCAGATTATGCTAATTGCTGTTCCCAAATTGCCCCGTAGTGTGTGTATGTCTCTGTGTCCTGTGATGGATTGGTTCCCTGTCCAGGGTGTATCCCCGCCTGGGATCCCGGCTCCAGGCCCCCGTGACCCTGAATACAGAATAAAGCTGTATAGACGAAGAGTCTTATGGGCTCCCTAATGGCCTTGCACAACCCTAACTGTATTAATTTACCCTCTTCCTGTCTGTCTGCCTGTGCGCAGGTCCAGTGAGCAGTGTGTTGGTGAACCGCTATGGCAGCAGACCTGTGGTTATCACAGGAGGCCTCATGTGCAGCGCGTCGATGGTGGCGGCTTCGTTCAGCAGAACCATCACTCACTTGTACATATGTGTCGGGATCATCGGAGGTACAGATGCGATTCCCTTCTTTCCTGCGGTCATCACATTTTTAGATCCTTTTAGATTTTTAGATAAAATGATGCTATAGCTATATGAACATGCTAACTATTTCCGCTCTTTTTAGTTGTAACATTTGAAACCCTATCGGCCAAAACATGGTATCGGTGCTAAAAAAAAAGTGTCTCACTTAGGTGAAAAAGTTCATTTTCAGACAGGATCATATAGCACCATTTTAAAATGACTTCTTAAAATTTTTACTTTCTCCCGATCCATGCTTCGTTTTTTGTAAATATGCTCACACATTTATATATATTTTATCAGATTAAAAGAAAGTCATTTGCTAAATACAATTTCATGCCCTTTTAAATAGTCCGTCATTTCTTAGTAGTCAAATTTTTGAAAAGATTTAATTAATTGTCATTCAGATGAAACTTGGCCAATTTATATTTCACAAGAAAAGACATAAACCACAAAAAGAGTATTATTCTAAAATGCAAAATTGTTAAGATATTGCAACATGAATTTGACATGGTTACGGACACTACAGATGTTTTGCTTTTTAAGCTTTTACCAAAAAACTGTTTAGGCAAGAATTTTTAGATGTTTAGAACATTTTAGATTTTAGAAGCTTACACCAATTTTAGTATTGAATAATGAACAATTTGCATTTTAAATGAATATTATATGAAGCGAGTCAGCATAACGCTGAAAAAATTGCCATTTTTGGGGCACGTATGAAATCATTTCTCCAAAACAGCTGAAATTAGCAAGTTGAAATTTTTAGGGAAGTATGATTGGTCACTTCCATGTTGCATAAAAGTCAGAAGTAGCTTCTTTCTTTCTTCACACACATTTTTTTGTATTATATGTATAACATTAAAAAAAAAAAAAAATCAGCACCAATACTGTGTTTTGGCCGTGTACAAGTCTAACTGAGCTGACTTCGGAGGAACCTTCAGTCCCGCGGCTCTGTCACCAGCTGATCTCTCCATTAGGACTTTGTCCATCTGAGTGTCGGAGTTTAGCTCTCTGGAGTGTGTGTAATTGGAGTGTGTATAGGGAGGACCAGAGTTCCACTTGTTTATCGGTCTTCTGCCCTGCAGGTCTGGAGGTTATTCTCGGGTTTCGCTCTCAGGTCATGCCTCAGGGAAAAGATATCGTTCCGTGGATCACTTGCTTGTTCACTAATTCTTTTGTCTTTTGTTCCGGCTCTCTATGTCACATCTTCTCTTTTTCCTTCACAATCTTTGTCTTTTTCACAACCCACCCACTGATTATCTATCTGTCTATTGTTCTCGCGCTCTCTGTCTCTCTCTCTCTCTCTCTGGGTGTAATTAAGTCTGCACTGTCCTGGCTCTTCCCTCTGAGGGAAGGATCGTACGTGCCAAGCTGGTTACCCAGAGCACGTGCCCAGCGAGCCTCATTACCCACCGACAGTCTGCCATGGAGGATTTATGTGTGGATTGAGTGGGCACTGAAGTCCTACTGAGACTCGCGATGACCCTCTTGGCTCCTTTTTATTATTTCGAGGTCACCATCAATGGAGTAATGCTTTCAGCAAAAGGTCCACATGGGGTCTGGGCTTACACCGGACGAAATTAAAAGTCTTTATTAAAAAATGATTGCGATGACTTGATAAGCTCGGGATGTGTATTAGTTTCCATTTTTTCTCTCCTCAGGCACATGGTACGGTATTCCAGCTGTTCTGAATTCACTCCACTCATTCATCACCAGGACAGCTAAGCCTTACACTTAGAGATATTCATTTTAACCTGGAGCTATTTCTCTCGTAGACTCAAACCCTGAGTCACATTTCCTCCAGGAGATTGTTTGAATTTACTAACACTCTACATTCGATTCCTCTATATATTGTACAGTATGTATTTAAACAGCATCAATGTAAGACAAGATTAATGTACAAATGCATGCTTTTAAAAAGAATTAAACAGTTTTTTGAGGTTAGAAAGGTGGGCAGGTTACACGTTTGATGTACCTTAAAACCTCAAATTGAATTTGTAAAGGTCCATGCCGTACCAAATTATACATGGATGTTCAAGGACACAAAAATGGAATTGTGTAAATGAATCACTTGCAGTATATGCTGTAATATACAGTACTCTGTCCCATCCTGGTGTAGTGTGGCGATATAGCTCATAGCAGGTTATGGCTCCTGAACAGCTGTATGTCTAGTTGGTGCTGTGAAAATAATGTAGGCCTTATTATGTAGATAATTATAATACTTCTGAGGGTAAAACTGGCCTGTTAGGACAGGATGGTGTTCATCTCTCTCAGGAAAAATGCAGCTCATAGTCTCAGAACAGGGCTAGCTAATCAGTGACCATGAAAAGCCCAGACAAGGAAGCAGACAAACAGGCTAAACTGACCGTCCGCTGCACAGCATCGTCACTCAGGTTCCACCATACTGAGACTGTGTCTGTTCCCCGAGCTAAACAAAAATGTAGAAATACTCAGAAGATTCACAATGAATACATTAGCAAAAGTAATTAGGAGTAAGACCAGCACAGAATAATGCACACCAACAGATCTCGTACTTGTACGTTTATTCAAACAGATAATGAAATTGGACCTTTTGACTTAGCACTGACTATGTACCTAAATCTTTTTGCTCTAGCAGTTATCACCCACTATAATTTGCATTGTCACTGATAAGATAGTCCTGTACAGAGACTATGAACAGTATTTTCCAGTAAGAGAGTCACACTACACAAGGATGGGGCCAGAGTATACAGCATTACGGCGCATATTGCAATGGTTTCACAAGGTTGTGAGTTCAAATACTGGTTCTGTCACAAGTGACCATAGACATTAAACTTGGTATGGCGTGGACATTATTCAATTATATTACATCAATTATATTATAACTCAATTACATTAACCAAGCATTTGATCAACATGAACTTGTTTCCAATCTTGGAGTACTTTAAGGTACACTAATTGCTGCAAACATGACCTCGAGCCCTGTCAGCTGTCCAACTACAGGGCGATATCAATTGATTTCTTTTCTTAAAATGATTGTACCCATGTCTGCATCAATGAACAGTTTGTAGCCGAAACTTGGGGAAAACTATCACATTTTCTGTTATACAGTTGCATGTTTGACCTTATAGCACACGGTTATAAAGGGATTTGTACATGGTCATGCAATCTGTTATCATCAAACTGGTAATTATATTGCTGGACAGCAATTGAATGCGAAGAACACACAGTGCCAAGATAAAACGTCTACATTTGAATGAATAACTAATATTTCTTACCAGATCGTTATTTCGAATGCATTAAGACATAACCAGCAGGCATGCTCTATGAAATCTCTTAGTAGAAAATGTAATTTATTCCATGTAGAAAAGTTTTAGAGGGATTTTTGCTTATCTCCACAAAAAAAGCAACTATAATGAATGGCAGACAGCAAGAGAGCATGAAGCCTTCATTCTGCAGATTCCTGAATGCTGGGAATATATCAATCCAACCTCAAGCTCTCCTTCTTCATATGCGATCCTGTTCAATGAATAAGATGCTCGTTTAGAGAATGAGACAGCATTAAATTGGATTTTCTTTGGTAAAGAGAGTCTAATTTATTACCATTTACCTCGCAGATTCATTTGAGAAATTATTTCAGGTTCTGTTAATGAGTTTTTAGTCGGCAATGTGAAATGAGATGGAACTCTAATGCGAACTGAGTGGGATCGGCCTTAATTCAATCATGTGGAGCGGTGCGGCCGTGAATGGCCTTACCGGCTTTGAAAACGGAGCTTGTGTTAACTTCCATCTTAATTTTCCTGCAGGTCTTGGACTTTCTTTCAACCTCCAGCCGTCCCTGACTATAATTGGGAAGTACTTCCAGGTCAGGAGGCCCATCGCCAATGGCCTGGCCATGGCAGGTAGTCCGGTTTTCCTCTGCACGCTGGCACCGCTGAACCAGTTCCTGTTTGAACGTTTTGGCTGGAGGGGAAGCTTCTGTATCCTCGGGGCCATGCTGCTGAACTGCTGTGTGGCTGGATCACTAATGAGACCTCTAAATGATGGTACGGGTGTTGGTTATCTTTTGGTGTCATGTTGTGTGTCGTTTCCAGTCTAGCAAATGTGCCTTGTTGCATAATAATAGATGTACGCCTTCAAGTACTTTCAGAGTTTAGTGAACTCTATACAGGACAAATGCATGATTATGCAACCAACTGTGGTTGTTCCATGGCATTGGCAGGAGTTTAGGGATTGATGATTATAAGAAAACCTGTCAGTTTTATTGGTAAAACTTTTTGAATTTATGCTGTTGTACAGGAGATATATGGATATTACCAAACAGAAGTCTGTGCAATAATAACAAGCATACTTGCATACCACTGAAAAAATTTCTCAACCAGTATTTTCTTGTTACTCAATAGTAGGTGGCCCCCGCAGACCCGAGACGAATGGAGCTATGAAGCTAAATTGTTGTGAAAATGAAGCCCAGGTGCAAACCAAAGCAAAGAGGTGCTGCTCAAAAAGTGTCAGCTGCTTCATGGACCTGTCTCTCTTCCATCACCGTGGTTTCATCATCTACCTAATAGGAAACATGCTAATGTTCTTTGGCATTGTTGCGCCAATGATCTTTCTGGCACCGTATGCCAAGCACCGTGGCATGGACGAATACTCGGCTGCCAGCTTGCTCTCTGCACTGGCGCTTGTGGACATGTTTGCCCGGCCAGGCACGGGCATCCTCGCCAACACCGCCCGTGTGAGGCCCAGGATCCAGTACCTCTTCAGCTTTGCC
Source organism: Clarias fuscus (assembly GCA_030347435.1). Classification (NCBI taxonomy): domain Eukaryota; kingdom Metazoa; phylum Chordata; class Actinopteri; order Siluriformes; family Clariidae; genus Clarias; species Clarias fuscus. The sequence continues at coordinate 29,396,370 of CM059217.1, forward strand.
ATTACCTACAATGGCGTGTGCCACCTGCTGTGCCCGCTGGCTTCCGGCTACTGGGGGTTGATGGCGTATGCATTGTGTTACGGCCTGGTGTACGGCATGGTGTTCGCCCTGCTTTTCGAGTGTCTCATGGATGTGGTAGGACCGAGCAAGTTCTCCAGCGCCGTGGGACTCGTCACGATCTTCGAGTGCTGCCCGGTTCTGCTTGGACCACCCATTGCAGGTGGGTTTAGTGGATTGGCGGTATGTAAATGTGGGTTATATTATAATATGCCATAGCTCCTGGGCGAAAAAGGCTTTGCGTGATATTTGTTTATTCAGTATCGCCAGTATTTCAAGAACATCACACTAAACATACCACAATAGACAAAATATGAAGAAACTCAATACAATTTCTATCCCAAAACAAGAATAAGTGAATGAAAACCATAAAACATTTATTGGTTTATTATAAATAATAATAATAATAATAATAATAATAATAATAATAATAAATTATAATAAATAAATAATAATAATATTTAAAAAAACAATATTATAAATAAATAATATTCCATTTGGCTAGGAAATTGTTGTTGGGCAGCAAATAATTTATCTAATCTAGATTTATTTGATAGTTTTATACTTTTTTTTAAACAATAGAAAAGCCCTGCTTTTTCAACAGGGAATGATGCTTGGTTTAGACTGTTTCCAAAAAACTTAGGCTTTTTATTCAAGTGAGCAAATGAAAATCCTTCAAGATGCCTAATTCAGATTTCTTATTGTACTCATTAACTTTCACTAATAAAACTTTTAAAAGTTTGTTGAAATACAATTCGCATAAAGACAAACATTTTGTGGGAAATATAAGCAAGTAAAAAAGGCAATCAACTTATGTAGAACTTTTCTAGATATGCGAACAAAGCGCTTTACAAAGTGATAAACGACAGAAGGTGTTTACTCATTTCTTTTTTTTTTTTCTTATTCCATTGTCATTTCCTCCAAAGAAAAAGGTCGCTTATATTTCAAGATGGCAAAAAGAAACTAAATTGCACTTGAATAAATCAGTCTGTTATCTCTCTCTCACTCTCTCTCTCTTGCATGCATGACTAATGGAAGAATACAGGACAGGGTGGGAAAGCTTTCCAGGGTATCATTATTGTAAGACATTCCCGCAGAATTGGATTATGGTTGGTAAGGGAGGCACCGTGGCGGTACACGTAGGGCCTCAGGAAAGTGTGTGAGTGTGGTTGTGTGTGTGTGTGTGTGTGTGTGTGTGTGTGTGTTAGCGGGGAGGGTGGAGGAGGTGGTGGGGGTGAGGCCGTAATTGGTCACGGTTATTTAGTGCTGCAAATCGTCCGCAGTCGCTCTGGCTTTCTGGCCGCGTGAGGATTCGCTTTCGTGTGTAAATTACAGCGAGGTTTTTCCAAAGCGAAGTAGCTCTGAGTGTAATGAAGTCTCCTTACGCTTTTCGCTCATCCCGACCCTCGGTCCCTTTCGGCCAACAGGCGCTAAGCTGGTAATGCTGCCTGTGCCACCTCAGCTGCTCTACTACTATCATATAATGGGTCTGAGTAATCCGAGTGTGTGTGCAGGTTAAAATACTGGATGAGTAGATATTAAACGCACAAAGTCCGATCCTTGTCCGATGCTTGCAATCAAATGTCATTTCCCATCAGCTATCAGCGCATATTTTAAAAAATTGCAAAAAGGGAATTCATTCTGTGTTTAACGTTTGTCCGGGATGATGGAGTTTGCACGGTAGACTTTTGCTTGATGTGTCTTTAGCAGCGGTCAGTCCGTCCTCTGAGCAACGGTCCAACTCTCTGAGGTGAAACCACATTAAAGACAGCTGAGCCAAAGGTTATTCTGGCCCTCCTAGCTTTCCTTGCCGTGTGTGTGTGTGTGTGTGTGTGTGTGTGTGTGTGTGTGTGTGTGTGTGTGTGTGTGTGTGTGTGTGTGTGTGTGTGTGTGTGTGAGGGATTTCATCCTCCCTTGAGCTCAAGATAATTTAATGTTTCATGTATTTCCAGAGATCACATCTGTGATGACATACTTTTTTTTTTCTTACTGGGATTTAAAGAAAAAAGGAAAAACGAACACAGCTATCTCAAGCGATCACCTTTTTGTCAGAGGGATTTGAAGTAATTGTTCCACTTGATACCAAGAAGAACAAGACGAAGAAGAAGCCTTTTCACAGCCTGTCTTGGATTTAGTATGAAGACCAGCTGAGAGGAACATTTGGAACACTATGATTTGTGTAGCTGTGGGCTGCGAGTTTAATTGAAATCATATGTACTAAATGATGCACCACATCTGTTTTGTTGTGTTGCTTACTGAGAAGCAGAGAACCACACATGGAAGCAAAGATCTCAACATTGTTTCCGTTTCATACAGCAGTTTCTTGTTCAAACTTCGACTCTTCGTTCTTAAGCCATTCTGATTCATCGCAGGCAAACTTTGTCACGCAGGGCCTGGCAACCCGGTCTGCTTCTAGTTTAATGAGGCAGAAATATCTGCGCCTCATTGATCTGTTGTGAGACCTTGGTTCTGAGACCGGTGTTTAATAGAGTAAATAAGCACCGATGTGTGCTTCCTCCCGTCCTCCCTCTCTCACACTCAGAGTTATTACGTCCCGCTATAGCGTGTCTCCTTTTTACGTGTAGACTTTATGTGCCACTCCCCAGAACCTCGAGGTCAGCCTAATGAGGAAGAAGATAGGAAATGGCAGTAATTAGCCTTTCGCTTTCCCGTATTTTAATGAACCTCGGTTCATCCCCTCACTCATTAGACGCCCTGTGTGATCATTAAGCAATGAGTACACATGTGAGAGGAGGAGAAAAAAAATAAGGCAACTTTAACAGATGGACTGGAATGACTGCCGCGCCAATCAAGCGCCCAACTTAATGAGGATTCTGGACATCAGCACACACCATCCCCCTGAAACACGGCACGCCACGATCAATCAAAACACGGGCACTGATGTTGTTTGGGGTGGTGGAGACTGCGGGGCACGGTGAAACTCCCCCATCATCATCTTCACAGAGGAAGGACTCATTAGGAGCAGGGTTTTAATTGGTTTGGCTGCCCTGAAAGCTGACCTTCGGCTGTGCGGTGCCACCTGTTGGTCAGTCTGCATCTGCGTGAGGGCAGAAGTATGATAGAAATATTTTAACGCTAGACATTTCCGAGGTCTTTGATGCACTAGGCCCATATTTAATTATCAATATGGGTGTAATATGGTTTTCAGCCGTCTGTAAAGTTTTCCTTCCATATGTGTGAAATTAACCGGGGGTTTGATTTTTAAAACTCGTGCGCTGACGTTCCTTTTTTTGTTCAATACTATTATCTTTAATATTTTTTTAGGCATAGATGAGACATTTGGGCCTAATATTAATTTCTGTAAAGAAAAAAAAAATCTCATCTTAAATCACACTTTTTAAATGTTTCATGTTTGAGAATGAGTTGAGCACCTCGGTTAACTACTCAGTGCCAAGAATGCTAGGTGCTAATGCTAAGGATAGACTTGCGGAATACTGACCTTAATCTCAGAATTCTGACGTTTTTGTCAGAATTTTAACTTTAATCACAGGATTTTACTGTTTTTTAGAATTCAGACTTCAATCTCAGAATTCAGTCATTAATCTCAGAATTTTGACATTTGAGATTTGACAATCTCAGCCGTTTCACCCCTCAGTTTACCTCAGACTTTTTCCTCAGAATTTTAACATTAATCTCAGAATTTTGCCTTTTTTTCCTCAGAATTTTGACGGTTTACCTCAGAATTCTGACTTTTTCCTCAGAATTTTAACATTAATCTCAGAATTTTGCCTTTTATCCTCAGAATTTTGACAGTTTACCTCAGAATTCGGACTTTTTCCTCAGAATTTTAACATTAATCTCAGAATTTTGCCTTTTATCCTCAGAATTTTGACAGTTTACCTCAGAATTCTGACTTTTTTCTCTCTCAGAATTCAGGGTTTAATCTTATTTTTTACCTCAGAATTCTGACAAGTTTGACTTTAATCTTAGGACTTTTTCTTTTTTTTTTTTTTTTTTTTTTTTCCAGAAATCAGTGTTTACCCTTAGAATTCGGATTGTTTTGTCAGAATTTTGACTTGGAAATCAAACTTTACTCCTTCTTAATTTACTTTTTAAGGTGGTCCCGATTCTATTCACTACCAATAACCTATGCAGTTACTAGGGATGTAGTGGATAAAACTACTGCATAGTCAAACATCTGTACTGGATAAAGTTCTAAACTAAGGAATCACTGAAAGACTACCTTAAACTGACACATTTTAGCTAGATCCTAGGACCCTAGGAGTTGATCATCATTGACTGTATCCCAGAATCTGCAAATGTTACTAGGAAATGAAATTCACATGATGCTTTTTTTTCTACAGGTGCACTAGTAGACATGTTTGGCGACTACAGCTACATGTTCTACATGTGTGGCGCTGTGATGCTCACTGCTGGCCTTTTCCTCTTCACCATGAACTTCTACAACTACAGACGGAAAGACGCGATTCGGCACGCTCGGGAGAAAGGCGCTGAGCTGGCCGAGAGGAACGTGCAGAACGAGCTACTGAATGGAGATACCAGGACTAATGAGCAAATGCAGGAAGGAGATGAACATAGTCAGGGCATGGAGTGTGGGACACGCGAGGTCAGATCTGAGATGGAAGACATCCCTTTATAGAATGATGGGAGATTTAGTAAAGAATGGATGGTGTGATATGTACATGGTTTAATAACCATATAGCCCCATATGGCAGGTTTAAGTGTTTCTTTGATTTGTCACCACATGGCTACAACTCCAATGAGGAGTCAAGTGCATGTTGCCAATTAAAGTATTAAATGTGATGCACCAAATATTTACATTATGTAGTTTGGAAAACTGTTTTAATAGAATGTTTTATAGACTGTTTTTTTATCCTTTAACCTGATGAAAAAATATATATACATTTTTGGTTTTTTAGTTTTATTTTCTAGTTTTTTTTTTTTTTTTTTTTTTTTAACAGTACCAGTCAAAAGTTTGGACACAAGTTTAGATTTATTTTCTACAATTTAGAACAATAGAACACTGGACCTTTTCAAAAGTATAAAATAACACATATGGCATTAGAAAAGTAAGTAACAAAATAGCAGTAGGTTGTTATTTTAAGACACGAAGGTCAGCTGTTCTGGAACAGTTCTTGCAAAAACAGTACTGTGTCAGCTGTTCAAAGGAGATTATTGCCTATTTTGGACACCTAGAGCATTGTTTTACAGTGTAGAAAGAAAATCAACATCAGGAAAGACCATGAAATTAGAAGCTGTGTCTAAAATCTTCACTGGAAATGTAAATGTGTTATGTAGTTAATACATCTTTTTGTAATGACCTGAATGTCTGTCAGGTATTATTTTATTAAACTCAAATTGTACATTTTACTAATCAAGAATAATATAGTTTTTGTATAATAAAATTGATGACTCTAGAACTTAACAGTACATTAAAACATCTTGTATATATACTTTTTTCTTGGCTTCTCTAATCAAGCAGAAGTTAACACGGCTCAGCATCCGATGCACAAAATCTAAAACATAGTAAAAAATGTAGCTTAAATGTAGTTAAAATTGTACATTTTAAGCTTCTTAATTGAATCCTTGAATTTTCTCATAGTTTTCAGAAAATAACACGAAAGACCAAATTACCTATGTTAATTTTCTTTAGCAAGATTTTTCAACAAGTGACAATTGGAATTTTTCTTTTTACTTTTTCACTTTTTACTACTACTTCTTTTTTATGTCTTATTATTATTTTTTATTTAAACACGGAAATGTTCTGGTGGTGGTAGTGGTGTGCAACAAGTGAATTTTGTACAAAATGTACTGAATGTAAAGTTTACAGTAAAAAAAGAAAAAGAAAAAAAAAAACGATAAAATTGTATTACCATAATTTTTTTCTTTTCTGAATGGTAAATCTGTAATCAAGTCAAAGTCGTATTTAATATAATTCTCAATTTCATTTTAGTTTAGTTTTATTTGGATGGCACTTTCAATTCAATTCAAATATTTATCTAGCACTTTTAACAAATGTCATTGTCGCAAAGCAGCTTCACAGAATCAAAAAAGTTGTGGAAATAAGTTCGAGAAATGTGAGGAATATTAATTAATATTTTACTTAATATTAATATATTAATTAATATTAACTACTCTTAATATGTAGTTCTACAATTTCTTCACTCACTGTAGAACTGTGACTTAATAACAAGGAGACTGGGAGGTCGAGAGTGAGGGAACTGGACACTGTGAGGGAACTACATGCTGCGGAAAGGGAAATCATGGAAATTAGCAATCATGGAAACTATGGAACTAGAAATGAGGAACAAGGAATCTAGGACTTGGAAATCTAGGGACAAGGGAACAATGGCCATGGGAACTAGGAACTATAAGTGCTACCTATAACCAGGGAGATTGTTACATTAAACGTTGCGTAGTAGATCAAGTTTACAAAAGTTTACAATTCAAAGTAAAATTTAAAACTAAATTAAGTAATTATGTGTTTAATGAATGTCACTTTTTTTCTGATGGTAGCAAGGAAAAAACAGAATTTCAGGTGCTGGCTGTTCCTCTGGTGTGACTTATGTCCAGTGAACTAAATGTAAAGTTTACAGTTCAGTGCAGATTTCATTCTTTTTGACTGAGTACAGTATAAATCAGGTCACGCTGCCTTTTGTTCTCTGTCGTTCACTCACTTCTTCGCCATCTATCCAGGTGCTGATAACGGCATGTTCCCTTTATTTTACCCTCGACAGCTATTCGAGGAGATATTCATAACAATTTGTCAGTAAAACGGCAAGCATTTTGGGAAATAACACTTAAAAACACGAGATACCAAATAATCTGTGTTTGTGACATGATGACATTCGCCTCATTGCCTCATCTCTCTTGCTGAAAATGGGACAATGCCACAATCTCTCTCTCTTTCTCTCTCTGTCTCTCTCTTTCTCACTTCATCCAGAATTATTGGCACCCTCCATAATAAGCTCTGTGGATCCATAGCATTGAAAGAAAAAACTTCGCCAAGGGTCAGTACATTAAAAATGGAGTCAAACATACGACTGTCACATGAACAGAACAACACATGGAGACCCCTAGAGATTCTGCACTCATGATGCAAAATATTTTAAACCGCCATAGCATTTTTTAGGGGACTCCAGTCACTCAGGGGCCCTCGGAATCGTTCTTACTTAACCCGCTACTTTATGACGACAACACCTAATAACTTTGGGACAATAAGCAAGTGGAGCTGTGATGCTTTGGGGCTCTTTTGTGACAAGGATATTTCAGCCCCAAACCTGGTTGCCTCTGCCAAGAGGTTATTGTTAGTAAGAGACAGAGCTTAAAAATAAATAAATAAAAAAATTTGTAGTTTTTGAGCCCTATATAAACCCTATGAAAGTTTTGTACGCTGTTATCCAAAGCACAAAATATGCATAGAAAGGAGAAGGAGTTAAAAGGATCTTTATGGAGGATTGTCGCCCAAACCTTTTTTCAAACTTGTTGCACATTTCCGGCCGTGGTATAAAAATACAATAATTAAAAAGAAAAGTCGTTGATCATTTTGATGCTGAATTGCAATGGAAAGCTGAAGTGTAGAAATATCTAATAAATACAGTACATGCCAAAATATGCAGTACTGAAATGAAAAGACGAAAGAAAGTAACCAACACACTATTGGCGTGTTTACCACGGTCTGCGTAATGTACGTGTAAGTGTTCGAAGTGTGTGTGCACCACCTCGCTGTCGACAGAGTTCATATTCACGCAGTTCACGCAGATTCTCAAACAAGAACAAAGCTTGCTGCGAGACAATTTGCTCGTGCAAAGGTGACAGAGTACACTACCAGAACGGCAAAATTTCATAACAATAGACAGCATAACTGTGTTACTTGGTGCCGTCTTATTAAATTTCTCTCTGAATTGACCAAATTCCAACAACCACACAACAGCAACTTCACTTTCAGTTCTGTATATTTTGGTGCATACCGTATCATAAAGGGTGCCAATAATTCTGGAGGACAGTGTCATACAACACTTAGAATTCCTTTTTTTTCCTTTTTTTTTTATTAGCACATTTTGTATCTAAACACAGAGCTGGGGTTTTGGGTCATGCTCGGGCACCCAACACACCGGTGTCTCTCTGTGGCAAAGCTGGGATTCAAACTTATAACCTTCTGTTCAGTAAAATCATTACAATGCAGGTTGGGAGGCTGAGAGAGGACGAGTTCAAAATGGCTAAGTAAAGAGGAATGAAATGTGTGTGTGTGTCTGTGAGAGAGAGAGAGAGAGAGAGAGAGCGAATGCCTTTGTGACTGTGTTCCATTTTCACCTGCTCGCCGGGCGGGACAGCACGACTGATGAGAAGAGCGTTAGAGTGTCACTAGGCCACGCCCTTCAATCCCACCCTCTTTCGAAAGCACATAATAAATATACTCCATCATCATGGGCCTGGGGCGAGTACCATCAGCACAAGAGCGCACACACACACACACACACACACACACACACACACACACAAAGAAAGAGAGGGAATTAATTATAGATGTACATTAAATTACTTTCATTGCTTCCCTCGCTACCCAGATGGGACACAAACACAAAGATGTGACTGATGAAGCAGTGCTTCGGTGATACCCATGGCAAACACACACACACACACACACACACACACACACACACACACACACACACACACACACACTCAAAAGATACTAAGGAGATAAGCATCAAGTGTGTTCTAAGTCATATAGAGGCTCGTGTTGATCAGTGAAGCTGACTGTTCTGTCCTCAGATCGGATAAGTTTGATCGGATAAGTCGGACTGGACAAACAAGTGGCAATAAACATGTAAACGCACTGGAAATGTACATGCAAATGAAGTAACTCACCTCTCCATAATTTAACACTGTTTAGATTGGACTCTCTCCTTTGAACTCTTGCTTTGATCTCTCCTCTGAAGATCTTGTCTTGCCCTCCTCTTAGATCGGATTGCTGGATTCTGTTGCTCGATTTTTTATTTTTATTTTGATATCTAAATTTTGATGATAAATTTAGCAGATTGTAGCAGACGTACAATTCTGTGTTGCACTGTGCTTAGATTAGATTAAATGCTAGTTTTTTAAATGTATTTTTATTTACTTTACTATTTTTTTGTGTTTTGTCTGTATTCTCTCAGGTTGGCAATTGTGGACCTGTTGATAATCATAACGATCTCAAGCTGAAAGACAGAACTCAGAGAAGCTTCTAAAACCTTTTCATTTTGGTGCCACACACACACACACACACACACACACCTTCTATCTCTTTCTCTCTTGTGCTGTCATAATTAATGGAGTGTAAACAGATGTTCAGCGGGGTCTGCGGGTTTTTGTGGCCAGTTTATTCTAATGGGCTACATATGGCTAAGAGGTGTGTGTGTGTGTGTGTGTGTGTGTGTGTGTGTGTGTGACTGCCTCCGTGGCAGGTGTTAAACCTCCCAGATGCTTGTGCTCCTTCAGCAGCATCTCTACTCATCCTTACACATCTTCATCATCACAGTTTCACTCTTTTTTCCCCCTCTGTTACTGTGTTCAAACCAAAACTTTTTCTGTAGTTTGGCAAACGTGACTATATTCCTCGTACACCAGCTACAATCTTTTGTCTTATTCCTCTTTTCCATAAAAACAGTACAGCTCATCAGCTCCCCACCCCCTATCCTAAAGATTTTCCCATAACGTTAAAAGAGTATCAAGATTTGCAAAGCACTGAAAGTGGAGTCCTGGTGATTCAGTACATTCAGGTGGTCAGCTGACTTCATTTTATTACCACATAACGTTGCTGAGTCTCGACCTGAGCGACTGAAGCAACCCCAGATCATAACACTGTCCCTAGAGGCTTGAACATTGGACACTATGCATGATGGGAGCATCAAGCTTCATGCGCTACCCTTCTTACCCTGACACTCCCATCACTCTGAGATAGGATCATCTCAACTGGACTCATCAGGTCACATGACCTTTTTCCATCACACCAAAGTCAAATCTTTATCCTCCCTAGCCAACTGCAGCTCTTTTTCGGATGAGTCTCACTGATGAGTGGTTTTCTTATGGACACACAGCTGTTTAGTCCCAATCCTGTGAGTTCTCATCACATTGTGTGTTTTATATATATATATATATATATATATACATACATACACACACAGTGGAACCTCGGATTGCGAGTAACATGGTTTACGAGTGTTCCACAAAACGAGCAAAGAATACATTTTTAATCGGAAACCGAGCAAGTATTAGTTTACGAGCGCCGAGTATCATGTATCACGCATGCGACTCTTATTTTGACACCGAGCGGCAAGTGATCACAACTGAGCCAATGATTTTTCTCTCTCTTGCGCTGCGGGAATTATGGGTAATCGTCTCCCCTGCTGTGTCTTAGTGCTCGTCTCTTATAATCAACATCTCCCTCTCTCTTCTGTGTTAATTTGTTTTATTTTTACGAATGAATAATTTGAGTTTTCATTATTTCTTATGGGAAAAGTCTATTTGGTTTACGAGTGTTTTTGGAATACGAGCCCGCTTCTGAAATGAATTATGCTCGTAATCCAAGGTTCCACTATGAAAATGCTCTTACTTTCACTATTACATGGAGCTGTGTTGATTTTTTATGATTGAACTTCGTTTAACCCTTGAAACTCACAGCAAAGGTAAAAAAAAAGTGCTTATATGGAAGCCTTGCTGTTGTGTGTTAACTGGGAGGCTTCAGACTTCTCACTGTATATTTGGGTTTTTTGACATGTCAGGTAGAACAAAAGTTAATATTACTTTTTATAAAGCATCAATTTTTGCACTGCTGGGATATTAGAATGACATCACAATAATGTAGAACTCTGAAAATGAGTATATTATTATTATTATTATTATTATTATTTATTTATTATTTTATTAGAAACAACCAAAAACAACAATAAAAACATGATTTTTTTGATCATGTGTATCTGTGCTATTTCTTTGCCTAAGTGGCCCATTTAAAAAAAAAAAAATTTGCACACATGTTTGTATAGTTGGTTAAAATGGACTAAAATTCAGTTAATCACATTGCCTGATCTGTCACTCTATACTGCGCAGTCCTGAGCCCCACATATGTTTATATATTTAAAAAAAAAAAAAAAAAACAACAACAACCACATTTCGTCCATAAAGTTAAGGGTTCATCACTATCCTCCCAGGTTTTCATAATATATTGGACAGTTCTTAACTGAATTCCAGTCATTTTAATATTTTATTTGCTTGATTCAAACTAAAACCTTTTTTCCCTTCTTCATTACACGATCATTTTTGCATGAGCGCTGCATGTACTGTGGTTCTCCGCACCACATATCCCGTTTCCCCTGTGCCCTGTGTGACAGCACCTCCCCGGGCCCCTCACCACCGTCTCCGGCTTTATTCTGACCACACGCCTGGGACGCAACACCTCCCTTCCACTCTCTCTGTGACACACACGCACACACAGTCCCTGAACTGCAGGTATCCTGTGTCTCTGCACCGACGCTCGATAGAGCTCATTTTTACAGCGGAGATTATTTAGTGTAATTGGGCCTTGTGTGGTAATGACCTTGCAACTTTTTTCCCCCTTCCCTCCTCCTCCCCCTCCCTTCTTTCTTGCTGCAAATTGGAGAAGGGAAATCTGGTTTGACACGGGGCCCAGAAGATGTATTAGCGCGCTATGGTAACTGCCTGCCGCAATAAGGTCGCAGTGGAAGTGTGTAATTAGTGCGTGGTGGCCTTCCCTCAGGAACGGCTTTTTTATTACCTCAATATGTCATAGGATGGGATCACTAAGAGAGAGAGAGAGAGAGAGAAGATTGTTTTTTATTATTATTATTATTATTATTATTATTCCTGATGATTAGACATATTTAAGTCTGATTATTACCGGACCTTACAGCCGAATTAAACGCACGTCGTTTCACCTCCTAAGTGAATCCCACACATTAGCTGAAGCACTTTGATAAATGCCTCATGAGGCTCGGTGACTGCAGTTCAAAAGCTTAAAAGAGAGCGAATGAGTAAAGGGGAGAATAAAGTGAGCTAGGCTTTGATCCCGTTTCCAATTGTATTAAACCACACGGCCTGTTTTTTAATCAGGGTCAACCGTGATGAGACGGAAATCAGAATGCATTTTTTCAAGCATGACGTGACGTATTTCAAGTGAAATAGACTTTTAGGATTTTCCTTAATGTCATGTCTGCATTAAGAAACTCATCTGAAAATAAGTATTAAAAAAAAAAAAAAAAAACTTCAATTCTACACTTTCAAAACAGTTAATGTAACTCACAGGTGTATATGTATTATTCTTTAAACCTTACGTTCACCTATTTACGTGATACAGAAGTACAGAAATAGAACTTTAGAAGATGTAAGCATTCATGCGTAAGAATTACATATAAGACTTCACAATGTCAAGTTACGTCACGCATTATAACATCTGAACTCATAGATGTAAGATCATAATACCTGTGTTGTTACATCATCATGTCAGACTGCATAATACATTATTATATCTGATTAATAATATCAGAACATATGACTTCTAAATGTCAGGCTACATAATGCTTCATAATATCAGAACATATGACTTCCTAATGTCAGGTTTCATAATGCTTCATATTATCAGAGCACATACTGTAAATGTCAGGCTACATAATGCTTATGCATAATGAGAACATATGACTTCCTAATGTTGGACTACATAATGCTTCATAAAATCAGAACATATGACTTCCTAATGTCTGGCTACATAATGATTAATAATTTAAAAACATATGACTTCCTAATGTCAGGCTACATAATGCTTCCTAATATCAGAACATATGACTTTCTAATGTCAGGCTACATAATGATTAATAATACAAGAGAATAGGACAGCCTAATATCAGGTTAAATAATGCTTAATAATATATTAATATATATGCTTAACAACAACAACAACAACAACAATAATAATAATAATAATAATAATAATAATAATAATAATAATAATAATAATAATAATAAAATGTATTCTTTATAATAGTGTGTGAGTGAGTGTATGTGTGTGTGCCCTGCGATGGATTGGCACCCTGTCCATAGTGTACCCCGCCTTGTGCCCTAAGTTTCCTGTGATAGGCTCCAGGTCCCCTGCGATCCTGAAAATAGGATAAAGCGGTATAGAAGATGAGTGAGTGAGTGAGTGAGTATGCTTTATAATGAATTATATAATGAGCTTTTATGAACATTTAAGCATGCTCTTCTCAGAACGTACAAGGTATTATTATTATTATTATTATTATTATTATTATTGCTGCACTACAAAGTATTATGGTTAGTGGTGTATTGCTTACATGTCAAACTGAGCTATGAAATCTTAAAACCTCTCCTTAGGCTTCTGTGGGAAATATTTCCGATCCGATTTCCTCGGACACTAGAGTTCAGTATTGCTCCATAGTAGAGAGCCTTGTGTTTTGAATGCAACGCAAGCCCAGACGCACGACCCTGACCCCCGTGTGCCACGCCACGCAGAAGTGATGAACAACACAAGCTTTTCTTTCCACTGACATGGAGACATAGACGCAGGCGCAGAGACAAAGCAAGACGAAGCCTGGTTTTAGACTAGAGGAGCAGCGTGACTGTCGCAGCCTGTCTGATTCTCCGTCATCTCAGGCTGTGATTCTGCAGTGATTCAGTCAGTCGAAATGTTTAAAATAATTGTCATGATAACGTTTTTTTATTACACATTCTTAGTGCTGCTTAGTTCATGATAAAGGTCTTATATTTCGCTACTTCTTGAACAACTGAACACAGGTCTCAGAGCTCCCCAAAGTGTGTGTTACTTAATTGTCCAGCTGAAATGCCTCGCACATAATACAGTTTTTATACCTTGGTTTCACTCCTCTTCCGCACATGCTGTTTCAGTGTTTATGTAAATGAGCTCTTGCTGAGCCACACCCACCAGAAAACAACAGATCTGGGCAAAAAGCCTCAGGGCTGGGGAATCTACTTATATGAGGTCACATTAGGGAAAAAAAATCTAACATTTTATTTACTTGTACATGCAGACTGGAGATCTGTTTGAATATTGCATAATACTGTACAGTATGTCCCCTTTAATTCATTTTATAGCCTTAGTCAATTCACAGGGACTGTGACAGGTATGCCAGAGATATCTGGGGATTTGGATATTTATGTAACATTTATGAAGGGACATTTCAGTGACATAGCTGAGCACCAGCACTAATTTTAAGTTTTCTACCGCAAGAAAGTTTTCAGAGCAAAGGGATTTTCGCTGCATATGTTAACAATTCCTATTAACATCAAGAGAAATAAAAGACAAGCTGAAGATGAAAAGACTGTCCATAATATAATTAATGTAAGAGTTAACATACAGATCTGGCCATTAAGAATGTGCGCAAGTCGGCGCGCGCCATGCCGCGAGATCCCACAAGCAACATTCAGGAATTTAAATAAAATGTTGTGCTTCACTGAATATCCGCCAGATGGCGCATGGAAGGACTTTACCTAAAAGCCAGACCAAGTACAACAAAGAATTGTGTATAATTAGTTAATCTAAAACAATACTGTTTCCAATTCTGAAGCAAACATGAATTTTATTTTGTTTTACAATAGATCTTTCATGATGAATGTGCGTACATGTGCTTCATATTATGTTCATAATGATGAAAAGAGATGCCCTGAATCGTGCCTTAAAATTCATAATAAGTTTTTTAAATAGTTTTTGTAATGTCTTAACAGGGACAAAACAATGAAAGACATGGCAATGCCTCGGTCTAAATGGTCTTGAAATTTACCAAATTGTCACCACCATTTCACCAGTGTAACTAGAAACAAACACTTTGGAACATGCTGTTATAGGAAAATGGTTCTTCAACTTCAAGCTCCTTCCACTATCACTATCTTTATCTTAGCACATAGTTAATGATTATTCCAAATGGGTTTCTGAAGAAAACGGTATTAAAACCTTTCTTAAAGACATAATATTGTCCAAATCTCAAACACTCTTGTATAGTCACGATACAAGGTCTGCAAACCACTATTCCATGTCCTCCACACTTATACGTCTATCAACTGCATGTCCTTCTCAGTTCGCAGGAAACCGAAACGAGTATTTCTCTCGGAGAATCTGTTCCAGTTAGAACTCTTACCAAACCCTTAAAATAAGCATCCTTTTTTTTTTTCTGTAGTGCTTTTAGTTAGAGCGTATCAGAGTCATTTGGGATTCATGCCTCGCTTCCCATTTTGAGCGTCCCCTAATGTTTTAAACGTCCTAACAGGATTTAGACCGTCCTCTTCACAGTTTGACAGGCGCACAAAGAGCCTCAACGAGGAGGAGTGTAAATTAAAATTCTGCAAGAGAACATGATTATTTTTTCTCCTCCATTGATCGGCGGACACGTTGTTGTGGGCATTAAGGCTTGATTAGTGCTGACACGATGGCCGGGCCCTGAAAACAAAGTCGTGCGCCGTGAATATTAAATGCAGCGAGCATATTAAATATAGCGCTGGTCCTCGGCTGGGAATGAATATTGCTTTGTTTTTTTATGTATGTATGTATGTATGTATGTATGTGTGTATGTATGTGTGTATATAACATAACATTCCTGTCTGCCTGGATTTCTTTCTCATATTGACGTGCTCACGTTGCTCTTCCACGCACTCAAGACTGAAGAGAGTAGAAGTGAGAAGTGTTTTATCCAGCCCCCGAAAATCTCACATGGACTTAGGAAAAGAAGAAAGGTCGAGCCGATTGGGTTTTGTGGCACTTAGGGAAAAGTGCACCGATTGCACTTTTTATGGTCTCAGCGCTGTGTTCATGTGCATGTCTGTATGTTTAATCCCAGAACCCTCACCCCCCCCCCCCCCCCACCCCTGCCTCTCTTTCTTTCCTTTCGTTGGACGCTACACTGATTCTTCACCAGTGACCAAACCCTCATGCTACACATGGATTGTGCATCAGTTCTTATTTGCATCAACATCATAATAAATGAGTGTGTGTTTTTTTTTAATTTTTTATATCAAGCATGGTAGCTCATTTGGGAAAAGTCTGTTGTCACCTGTTCGGATCTTTAACGTTTGTTCAGTAAAAACCTTATCCTGGTCCAGTACTGATACTGTAACCAGAAAGTTCTCGAAAATAATAAAAGGTTAAATGTTTACATATCTTAGAGCTTTTTTTTGTTCCTCTTATATCAATATACTAAGCTATTTATTTATTTATTTATTTATTTAATAAACAAGCAAACAGACAGACAAACAAACTAACAAAAATGCTAAGATATTTATTTATTATTTATTTAATAATTCTATAACATGTCGGGCCTTTTATCTGTAAATGAATTGGTAGACGTAATGCTATACAGCTTTATAACAGAAGGTATGCTGCATGTAAAATACCACATAAAAGCTATAAGCAGTCCATTTCTTCCCCTCCTTTTCTTTTCGGTAAGAAAACAAAACCACGTCATGTTATTGTTTTAAAAACCCAACCTGAAATTGCTGACACTGGTGACTCCTTTCATAAAAAAAAAAACTTACACAAACATTTATCCAACCCTCCTGATTAAGTTGTTAATCTCGGGATGATAACATTTTAATACGAGACCATTAGTACATGGAAATTAATGATACCCTGCAGTCATGATTCGATTCAAATTATGATACTGCCTTTGTAATTGGATTAAATTCAGTTTGAACAAAAGCTGAATGAAGAAAAATTCTGCATGAGACATGTTTTGTTTTCAATTAATGATGGTTTGATATTGGAAACAACTACAGGTTCATCATATCATAATCTATATAAATGAAAAAAAAAAAAGGTTTTGTCTGTACGTTGGTCAGAACTCGTTCTTTCAATGATATCTTCACGTTTCATACACTGGAGGACCAGAAACCTGTTTCAGAAGGTTTCGGGGCTCAGACACAGTTTCCCAATTTAAAAGTAGACTCAAGACGCATCTCTTGATTTTTCCACCCATCCCGAGGCATCTGGAGATTGTGCCAGCTTCAGTAGACAGAGGCCGACCCTGCGAGGTTCCTGAGGCATCCAGAGAAGGACCAGCTCCAGCTGGATTCTTCTTCATGTTGGTTTGGATCTACACATGCTGCTCCTGAGCTCCCAGTGATCCAGACCCCCATCTGCCCTCTGCACCTGCTGACTCATCCCTGAGCTGAACTGGACTTTGTGTTAATTTAAATAACTTCTGTTATATCGAACTTTCATCTGCATAACACACATGATGTTCTACAGTTTCTGTTATCTGTCATCACCCAGATGAGGATGGGTTCCCTGTTGAGTCTGGTTCCTCTCAAGGTTTCTTCCTATTGCCATCTCAGGGAGTTTTTCCTTGCCACTGTCGCCGTCACCCTTGGCTTGCTCATCAGGGACAATCTCATTATCTAGACACATTTTTCTTACACATATATACATTTCCATAAGTCTTCTTTTCATTTCTGTGAAGCTGCTTTGAGACAATGACCATTGTTAAAAGCGCTATAGAAATAAAATTGAATTGAATTGAATTGAGTAATCTACTAATGCGCTACTGTCTCAATGTAAACAAACACCCGCACCAATAGCTATTAATTAGAAAAGATAAAGTGAATATTTTGCCTGGGATTAGTTCATATTTTCACTTTGGCTGAAATAACAGCGCTGAAGTGGTATAAGTGAATTTCAACACGCCGGAGTCGCTTTAGGACAAAAGCACTAGAAAAAAAAAAAAATCTGCCATAAAATTTTCTGCTCCACACTCCAATCCAACAGGTGGCAGTATTGCAGCAACCACTCATACATGTCTGTCTATGTTTCTGTATGGCAGAACTCTAGTCTAACCTATAAATACAAAGAAATAACGTTGAAAGAAATGTTTGGTAATGGGAGAGTGAATCACAGATGAGCGATGGGAGAAGTAGATCGGATAAAGATGACGTTTTTTGTCATATGAATTATTCATAATATCTATTGGTGCAGGTGTTTGTTTACATCGATTTTTTTTTTTTTGTTACTCAACATTTTGATTTCACTTATGGTGCAGATCGAAGTACTGCACAAGATTCATTACATTCTGTTTAGCCAGTTTTGTTTGATGCTGTGACAAAATCTGGCTGGACAGACATACAGACATACAGACAGAGAATTCTTCTGAGACTGGTAGTGAAGTGTAAAGAGCGAGTCATTGAAAGAGTGAGTTCTGACTAATATACAGACCAAAGCTTTCTTTATTTTATCTAGATATAAATCAAAAATGACGTATTAATTCAATAAATGAATTAAATGAGAATACTAGAGACGCTCCCGTGCTTCTACCAAACTCAAGTGTACAGTACATTTCTTCTCCTTCATCGGGTCACAATATAAAGTCGCCTCACCATCATTCCAACAGGGTGGATCTGTCATCTCTCTCTCTCTCTCTCTCTCTCTCTCCGTTTCTCTCTCACCAAGGGAAAGTGTGAACGGTTTTGGCCGTATCTGAGCTCTTTCCTCACTTTGTGTCATTTTGAGGCCAGGACTCCCCGGAGACTCTCGCTGCCTCGAGCCTGCCGGGTGTGTAACACATGGGCTCCGCCTCAGCCCCTTATTTTAGAGCTGCGGCGCCGCCGCTCGCTTTTATGTAAATCATATTAATAAATTTGCTCCAAAGTTGCTCTAAGGATTTCCACTGTCGCTAGCGGAGGGTGACAGGGAAAGCGTGAATAATCCCTTTTGTTCAGCTACGGCTCGTGTGAATGAATTCTCCTCTGTGTTTTTGTGTTTTGTGTGTGTGACACTCAGAGACAAAGAGAGAGAGAGAGAGAGAGAGAGGATGAGAGTTTACATGAGTATTGGCCTAGCCAGCACTTAAGCAGACCGTCATGTCTATATAAATATAAATAGATAGATAGATAGATAGATCGATAGATAGATAGACAAGCAGACAGACAGAGAGAGAGACAGACACTACTGTATTAATCCCAAATTGTGGTGTCGTTTAGAAAGAAGGATCGTGAGACTGACTTGGTTTCGCCTTGAGGAGGCCCAATTCCCCCTCAACCAGAAACTACTGCTTTGTTTTTATTTTTGGATTCTTTTACATTATTATTACTATTACTTTTTTTTTTTTTTAAGTTTAATAAAAATGGATGACCGCTAAAAGTCTGTAATTATATTCAGGAAGATACTGTATGAATGAGGAATCATGGTTAGTGATGGTGCTCGGTGTCTGTAGAGTAACCAGTGATCCCTATAATCAGCATTCGGGGGAAAAAAAAAAAATGTAATAAATGGACGAAAGGATTAGTTATAAATACTTATAAATATGATTTAATAATACGTGAAATGACAGAGCGATAAATATCACACTCGTCCAGATCCAATATTTAGAGTGAAAATGATGTGTTAACGAAAATAGTCTCATGTAACTGATTAAGAGATGATGGACAGGCTGCGTTTAAGAGCTCAGTAAGGTTGTCATACCGGAGCGGATCCTTTTCAGACCATCAGTCCAAGTAGGACAGGGTCCCAATCCGCAGTGCGCATCAGGACGTACTGAAAGGTCCGCCTCCAGCCTGGAGACTGACCGGAGACGCTGTCCTATTTATAAGAACGTGCCGGAGACTTTCATACGAGATGCCCATCTGTGTCACAAACTATAACCGCATACACAACACTCACGCTGCCCGTGTGGAAATATGAAACGTCCACCCAAAATAATTCAAATCCGAGTGCAAACATTTCTCCCAGGCTCAGTCAGCAGGGAGCAGCGCGGACAAAAGCGCAGACATTTCTTTTTTTTTCTCCATTTCAATTTTAAAAGCCGTTTTCCATCCACTCGAGTGCCCGAAACGCCAGACTTTATAATAAACACAAGTTTAATAATTTCTCAACCACTTACATGCTAAAGTGACAACATCCAATATTGCAAGTAAGTGTGAGTATATGTACTGTTTAAAAAAAAAGAAAAAAGAAAGAAAAAGAAAATCCATCTATTTTCACCAGACAAACCCACGAGAGCGTTAAATGTGAGACTTGAGAAGTGTCAGCTATAGACTCGCAGAAACATTCATGCATTTATGTCAGGTTTTCTTTAAAAGAGACGACATAACAGACACCGAGACATAAAAAAAAAGAAAAAACATGTGTATATATATATTTTTTTTTTCTTTTTTTCTGTCTTTTTCACTGAACATGCATACACAAGATGAAGCCTAAAGGTCTGACATTTTTCCTTATGAAAAATCTGATATTTTACTTTTTATTTTAGCTCCAAAATGTATTCAAATTAAAAACAGATCAACCAGAACCAGAACCAGAACCAGACTTACAGGAACACCACTCGACTTGGGCTGATCTGAGATCAATAGTCAATTTAATAATAGTTTTTTATATTATCATCTACTGTAGCACTTTTTTTTTTTTTAATATTATTTTTTACTAATTTGCCAATATGTGCACTAACATACAGTACTGGGAAAAAGTCTTGACCCCCCAACCCCCCC
>CM059217.1:29421898-29486898 GCA_030347435.1 Clarias fuscus
CCCTGCATGCCCGCTGCACCCGGCTGAGGAAACGTTTACTCCAGCACCATCTGTCCGCCTGGTAGGACATATTGGAAATCAAAGCAGGGGTCAGCGGAGAGCAGAGCGCTGACTCCTGATGGCCTGCGCTCCGTTTGGCCTTATGGAGAAAAAACTCAGCCGAGACGTGGCTTCACCAGCGCCATATGGTGCGACTGGATGATGAGGAAAGAGAGAGAGAGAGAGAGAGAGATGGCAGGTATGTGCACACACATGTACACACAGCTGGCATGGTTACACACTCACAGGTTGGACAAACAACCTGACAAGGCTCACGAGGGGGTTTCTGTGGAGCGGTTCTGTGGATTCATCACGGGTCACGTTGAATTCTTGAACCTGATTGGTTAGAAGGTGATTTGATTTTACTGAAAAATTGCTCCAATAAATCATGCGTGACGTTTTCTGTTTAATTCTTCATTTTATGTATATTTTTTATATTCCTGGAAGGAGTGTCTAGCGTCATCGCTTTCTAACAGTAAAAGTGTTCCCCCGACAGCACGCGGCTATAATTAGATAAAAGTATGATTCATTATTATATCATTTATTAACCTTTATATTAAAACTTCTGTTGTTCTTATCAGCGCTTTCCATTCAAGGCTTCTGTCACATCAGATCATTTGGGACTGCAGTGCAAGGAAAAACGGCTGCCTCGCTTGTGATTTGCACGAAAGAAGAGCGGCGTGCAGTGATTTAGGTGTTTTTATTTGTTGTGGGGTGAGGGTGCACTTAGTGCCGAAACGACTCAGAGAAGAGCATAAACAGAAGCATTTGGATATCTGCAAACATATCGATTTTGGATCGGTGCTGTAAGACAGGTGAAAGTGTCTTAAAGAGAATCATTACCGGTGATGAGACACGGATTCATCACGACGAGCCTGAGAGTAAACGGCAGCGTATGGAACGGAAACCTCCTCAGTCACGTTCAAGAGTCAACCATCAGCTGGAAAATTCATTAATGCTTACAGTTTTCGGGATTCTCAAGGGCCAGAAGTATTGGGACATTACCAGGGAAAAAGGTTCAACAATCAACAGTGCTCGTTACAGTGAGACGCTTGTTGAAGAGCTGAAGCCTGAACTTCTGCACACACTGTCGACACTCTGCAGAACCTTGGTTTTGAGGTATTAAAGCATCCTCCCTATAGTCCTGATCTCACTACATCAGACTTTCACCTGTTTGATCCCGCCCTATGAGGATGAGGATTCACTTCTGATGAAGAACTGAAGACAGCAGTGCATTCGTGGCTCACAGCTCAGAATAATAATTGTAAAAAATTATGATGGAATATGAAAGCTTGTTGACAGATGGACAAAATGTATTAGAGAGGAGATGATATGTCGGAAAATAATGCATTTTGCCCGAGTAAAAACTCGGATCTGAAGCTAGGAACACGTAACTAGCCATTTTTCCCCCTTGTCCCTTTGACCCTTTATTCTTGAGGTCGCCACATGAGATCATTTGATCGCCAAGGTCTGGCACAGGTCTTTACACTGGATGCCCTTGGGTTTGGGACTGGCACTGGATCTCAGTGGCTGGTTATACATTTGAGCAAGAGCTGCTCAAGAGCGCAATAGTGGCGCCCTGGCAGTGATGGTGTTTAAACCCTGGAACCCTCCGATCAGTAAAACCGAGAGTCTCAGCCGTCTGAGCGACCACCGTCCCTAAATATCCGATTATAATTGGATAATTACGAACTGTGGGCCTGTATTGTATTGCTTTGGTACTTTGGGTTGTATTCAGAAACATTTCTTTCTGGTAACGCTTTGTTTTAGGGGTCTACATAGAACCTTAAACAGAAGAGCACCGCCCTTGAGGGTTCTATCACACTGCCATGCTGCATTGATGCTGTGTAGAACCCTGTTTCTGCATGTAAATGCAGCAATTGCAATGAAACTGTTTTTTGAATAGCCGTTGCCATCATGCTATCACCTCCAACGCTTTCAAGCGTGTCCAGGACAGGCTCGTGCCCAGTGACTAATTATATTTACAAAGTGTGTGTGTGTGTGTAAATGCCTTCACTTCCACTCTTGTTCCATTAGCCATCCTGGACAACTGCTTCAAGCTAATATGAAGTTCATTAGCAAAGTATAACAGCTGCTATCAAAACAAACAAGGCCAAAAAAACAAAACAAAAAAAAAAAACCCCTCGACTATTTTCAACAACAAATAAGGCCACAGACAACGCCGTCACCTGCTTCCCTTCTTCTGACATACAGATTTTGTCGATGCTTTCATCCATCTGATGGCAAATTATGGAGAAAACTCTCAGGTCTTCCCAGGGAATAATGGACCAGCACTGCTCCAAGTCTATCAGGCAGACGGAGGGATCGGGAGAGCGAACGAAACCTGATGAGGTTGGAAATTTCTCGTTTCTTAATTAAAGCTCATTCCGCGTGCCGGTTCCAGTTGGTTTGGGTAATTAGCCAGCGCCTGGCTCTGATGAGAAGGAATCGTGCTGCTATATTGACTGGCATATGCTGCGTCTGCCGTGGGGAGATGGGCAACAGAGCGCTTGTGGCGGCGCTGCGTATTTTGGAGGAAAAGGAGGACGCGGGATAATTAGAGGGATATCGCTCGAGGTCCGGCCTTCCTGCGAAGATCGGGTGAAAAATGGACACCAGAAGGGAGAGCGAGTGTGTCCGATTTTATCCATTAAAAAAAAAAAATAAAAAAAAGCTCACCACGGGGAGACGGGCCCATAAGCAACGACCGTAATGAGGTTGTTCACTGACAACGCACTGAAAACTGCGAGGCTATTCTTCTTTTCTTACAGCCTCCAGTGCGAGAGGGATGCTAATTACGTCTTAAAGTGGTTAAGGGGTGATTTCAGGAGATGCTAATGCTGCTAATTGCAGGCAAACACATTAACTGGGAGATCAAGTGCCTCGTCGAGTCACTGATGGACTTTCTTTTCCCTCGTAGCATGCAATTCAGCCCTGGTCTCAGCTTTCCCGGTTGTAATTCCCGACGCGTCTCTTGTACTGGTAGTGACAGACAAGTTAAAGCTACGCTAAGGCGTTTGTGCCTCTATGTCTGTAAATTTCTCGAACACATTGGAAAACCAAAAGCGCTTCGTAAAACGACATCACAAAATTGATCGATCTGATCCTTGAGGTTGGGAAAAGGCTGAAGAGAAGTTGCCTTCAAACGACACAGTGTATACAGTGATATGACTCTATTTGTACGGCACACTTCCTGTCGAAATGCATCACGGGACTAAGTTGCGCTGGCACAAAATGGCACATCTGGAAAGTAATCGGTAGGTGTATTGAAGGACACAGCTGGAGTTTAAAGTCTCGAAAACGCCTCCAAAAACTTTAAGGCTCGGTTGTCAAAGTCGACCGGGAAATTTCTGGGCCAGAAATAAGCCCCGCCCCCATTCAGGACACAGTAGCCTGTTTTTCTTTAAAAAGTAACTCACAAATCCAATTTACACCGAGTTGTTTGAAGACGGATTTGCCATTCCTCCAGAAACAGGCAGATGGTTTTACACATACTGTACAAATCGCAAATGGGTCCTTTAAACCTGCTAAACAGTAATATTACTGTACGTTCTGATTGCTGAATCTCATCAAGTGATGTGCAACATTTTTTGAGCCACACCTTGGGAAATGAAAAAAAAAAAAATGAGAACAAATGTTTTTTTTTTTTTTTTTTTTTTTTTACAAAGTGTTCCATCCACTCAGCATCAGCATCATCAGTATACTAATCACTGGTCTGATCAACTGTTCATCATCTGTATCTGTTCCTCACTGGTTCATGCCTTACGTCCTCCAGGAAGCCTGAGGAACTATTCCTCAAGACTACACTAAAATTACTAGAAAGTCTGGCTGTCTGGAAGCAAAAAATAAAGAAATCGTGGTGGAGGGGCTCCAGACTGTTTCACAGTACCATATAACATAAGATTTGCTGAATATTTTTCGAAAAGTGGAATGTGGATAATAGGTGCGTTCGTTGGCTTTACATTTTTTCCAAGCATTTTGTGGCATAAGGTTCTTAATGAACGGTGACATTTTCACAGCCCAGGTTTGCGGGATGTCGTCGCGGGACGTGAGGGTGGTGGGTGACGGCGCCGCGGATGTCTTCCTCCTGGCAAATGAGGAAGCTGCTCAAATGATCCCGAATGTCTGTGGGGTGATGGAGCTGTCAGGGTGCAGGAATGAGAGAGAAACAGAGGAATACGTGAGGATGAGCCTCTCATCAATCACTCGCTAGCCGGGCGTGCATGTGTGTGTGTGTGTGTGTGTGTGTGTGTGTGTGAGAGAGAGAGATATGCATCTACTGAACCCTCATCAGACATGACAGGTTGACGGTGAGTGAAATGACCCTGAGCGTCTGGGATGCAGGTTTGAATGAGGCTGTGTTTTGCCCGAACGTGAGCGCACGCTGGCAATGTAATTCCTTTTACCGCTCTCTTTTCTTCCCCCCACTGGTTGTAACGAGGAAGGCAGCAACTGGCAAAACTGGCAGAGCACCTCAAAACTGCAAGGGTGCGACAATAAGAGCGCGTACAGGTCCATTTGTGCGGACTGCAAACTGCACGATGACGAACTGCATTTCAGATCATCTAAAGGGAAGATTTCATGAAGGGTTTTGCATAAAGAGATGAAAGACGGGAAGGAGAACAACCGACAACTGGTTGGTGTGATGAAGCGTTTCGGTTCTCATGATTTTCCGACAACACCACATCCACGTAGATCTAGAGCACTGCATGAGAACAACAGACGCTTTGCCCTGAAGGTTAAATCTGCACCACACCAATGACAAGGATGGAAGTCTCCACTCTTCTCAGAGAGAGAGAGAGAGAGAGAGAGAGAGAAATAAAAGAGAGACACAATAAAAGAAAGAGTGTGTAGTCATCTTGAGTGCCATGGATTAATCCTAAACATACCATCAATGCGTGTGTGTGTGTGTGTGTGAGAGATCACCCAGTAAATGCCACATCGCATAGGTTCCCCGTCCATCGTTGTTCAGCGGTGACTCTCAAGGACGTCTTCCTCTTACAGCACCTCCGCTCAGCCTCGGGAGCCAATTTTATGTCTGTGCCGGAAAACTGCGAGTCAGATGGGGATTAGAAAAAAGACTGCCAGGGTATAAAAGTAGGCTAAGCGCCATTTAGCCGAGTTTACGATGAAGCTAAAGGTGGAGCTGCTATATTAGACGAGCGTGATGATGAAACAGCGAGTCAGACGCATGCTGCCAGGGTGTACACTATCATCACTGTCCGAGTGTGCTGAAAGAGTTTGTACTTTGCTCTATATATATATATATATTATATGGGTTTAGGGTTAGGGTTAGGGTTAGCACCGTAGCTTTGCATCACCAGGGTCCGGGTTCAATTCCCTCCTTGGAGTCTGTGTGCACGGAGTTTGCATGTTCTTCGCGTGCTTGGGGAGTTTCCTCGGGGTACTCCGGTTTCCTCCCACAGTTTAAGGACATGCAGATTAGGCTAATTGGCGTTCCCAAATTACCTGTAGTGTATGAATGTGTGTGAAGGTTGACCAGAGGTTCTTGGCCTCCATGGTCCCTTGTTGGACCACAGAGGTTCCTAGATGGACGGATAAATGGATTCCTTATTAAGTCCTGGAACCTGCCCATGCCATAAGGGTAAGAAAAACATTCAGGTGGTCAGCTGACTTCATTTTATTTCCTCATAATGTTGCTGAGTCTCGACCTGAGCGACTAAAGCGACCCCAGATCATAACGCTGTCTCCAGAGGCTTGTACAGTGGACACTATGCATGATGGGTGCATCGCCTCATGCGCTTCCCTTCTCACCCTGACACGCCCATCACTCTGGGATAGGATCATCTTAACGGGACTCATCAGGTCACATGACCTTTTTCCATTGCTCCTAAGTCCAAACTTTATGCTCCCTAGCAAACTGACGCCTTTAAAATGGTTTTCTTATGAACACACAGATGAGAGATCTCATCACATTGTACAGTATGTGTGTGGAAATGCTCTTAGTGTCACGATTAAACACAGCTCTGATTTCTACTGTCTGTTTCTCATTCAACCACTACAAGCCATTTGGCAATTTAGCCTAATCTGAGTGTCTTTGGACGTTGGGAGGAAACCGGAGTATCCGGAGGAAACCCACTAAGCATGGGAAGAACACAGCACAGAGACCACGAGGCGGGAATCGAACCCGGACTCTGGAGGTGCAAGGCGACAGTCGTTCCTTCATCCAGACACAGTGTGTCATGTTATAGAGAAACTGAAAGTAGATACACAGGATATCTCCAAAAAAGAAAATGCTTAAAAAGTGCTTCTACTTCCTCTTCTTCACTGTTAATAATATATAAACTGCTGTGCATTATACTTCAGCGTAACTTTTTTTTTTTTTTTTTCCCAGAATTGATCAGCGCTTTTAATCAGAAACTCTTCCTCGTCCTCGTGATCTTCTCCGTGCCGAACCCCGTTTCCCTCAGCGCCGACGTTAAACCCTGCGACAGGCCGGCGTCTCTGCATTCGCTGACAGAATGTTAATTACTCCTGACTCATTTGAATAATTCATGCATCCTAATTAGCGCACTAGCCTCCAACATGTTTTTTTTATTTTTTTTATTCCGGTGATGGTGGCTCTCATTCTCTCATCCCTCCCTCCCAACATCTAAACATACTCGCTCGCTCGCTCGCTCGCTCCCTTGCTCCCACCCTCCTGTTTTTCGATCCCTCCCTGAACATCCATTCCCATCTCACACCCCATCAGCCTGCCCGAAAATGCCGCAATGGAGCGGGGAAGCGGCTGAGCAGCTCGGCCAACGGGGTAATCAGATGATAAAACGCCTCCCCGTGTCACTGTTAATTCAGCAGACGTGCAGGAGTGTCCCTAAAAAGAAAGCAGGAGATGGAAGAAAATTATTTTCCATTCTTTTGTGAGTGGTTATAAGAACATATGCACGCAGTAAGAGATCAGAGACCTGCTAATGACACGGTTGTTTGCTCCAGCCCTCATGTGCGCTAGCTGACTGACGGAAACTCGTTTCAGACCTCGTCCTGCTCAGCAAGAGACATCCGTCCACTCACATCCTGAATGTTCCATCTGGTTTGACGAGAGCGGTTAAATTATCGGCTAAATTAGCCGCTTAATGCGGCGTATTTGTTTAAGTAATTGGCGAGTAATTAATACGACAAGATGCCACAGTGAGTGAGAAGACACGCACAGACGAAGCGAGGTGCATCTCCGTGTGCGAGTATTAATGAAGTATGAATCTCCTGGGTTTAATTAACAGAGGTCATTTTCCAGGGTAAATTCATCTATTTTTTTTTTTCAGTAGATTTAAAAAAAAAAAAAAAAAAAAAAAAATGAAATGATGAAGCAAAAAATTTGAAACCCTTTTCCAAAAAAAACAAAAAAAACAAACAAAAAAAAACATTTTGGCACCACACTTCGGACAGCTCGCTGCGCTGACATGGTTTCACTCGACCATATTGCTAAAGAGTGCTGAGGGAGAGCGACGGAATTAGCGCGTCTAATTACAGCGCTCAGAAGTTGTCTTTCATTAATATTTGATGGCGCGTCGTGTGTGGAACAGAAGGGCAGGGCGACGAAGGCATGAAAGAGAGAAGGAACAAAAACGGGAAATGCAGTAGGACCGGAAAGCGTCGTAAAGGGGAGAGCTAGCACGGCTAAAAGCATTAAGAGTAAAAAAAAAAATAATAGAAAGAACGAAAGAAAGAAAGAAAGAAAGAAAGAAAGATATTTCATTGGTCCCATAGGAAATTTCCAAGTCCAAAGAAGTGACATATTTCTTTCAAGATGAAATGTTCCAGTACATTTGATCTCTGATATTGTGAACACACCATCATCATCAGTCACTGAGATATGAAATAAGGGGTTATTTGTACGCATGAATAAAGTAATGTCCTGCATCAAGCAAAGAAAACAACTAGGGAGATTTGAAATAACAGGTTAAAACCCTTAAAACCCCACAGATCTAAATATATATATATATTTCTCTCTCTCCATTGTATGATGTACACTACATTATCATATTATAATAATATTATCATATATATCAATATATAACGTATAGCAATGCATTTAATATTTAAATATTTATACAAGTTTTTCTTTTCCTAAATCTGTGCCATTTCTTTGCCTATGTGACCCAGTCTTTGCGGCTTTTTTTTTTTTTTTGCTCAGTCATGTTTGCATATTAGTTGGTTAAAAGTAAATAAAATTCATTGTATTGCCGGTACACAAGATCTGGGGTTGCTTCAGTTTCTCAGGTGTAGACTCAGCAACGTCGTGTGGCAATATGAAGCAAATGAAGTCAGCTGACGACCTGAATGTACTGAATGACCAGATTATCACATCTATGGAGGTTTTCTTCTTTTATGGAACAGGACTCAAAGTGTGAGAGTGGTTTGTTCTGGGAGCATGAGGAATCATTTTCACATACACACGTGGACAAAATTGTTGGTACCCTTTGGTCAATGAAAGCAAAACTCACAATGGTCACAGAAATAACTTTAATCTGACAAAAGTAATAATTTAAAAAAATTCTATGAATGTTAACCAATGAAAGTCAGACATTGCTTTTCAACCATGCTTCAACAGAATTATTTTAAAAAATAAACTCATTGAACAGGCCTGGACAAAATGATGGTACCCCTAGAAAATACTGAAAATAATGTGACCAAAGGGACATGTTAATTCAAGGTGTGTCCACTAATTAGCATCACACTTGTCTACAATATACTGTATAGGGCTCCAGGTAGTCACTGTGTTGTTTGGTGACATGGTATGTACCACACTCAACATGGACCAGAGGAAGCGAAGGAAAGAGTTGTCTCAGGAGATTCGAAAGAAAATTATAGACAAGCATGTTAAAGGTAAAGGCTATAAGACCATTTCCAAGCAGCTAGATGTTCCTGTGACTACAGCTGCACATATTATTCAGAAATTTAAGATCTATGGGACTGTAGCCAACCTCCCTGGACGTGGCCGCAGGAGGAAAATTGATGACAAATCAAAGAGACGGATAATCCGAATGGTAACAAAAGAGCCCAGAAAGACTTCTAAAGAGATCCAAGGTGAACTTCATGCTCAAGGAACATCAGTGTCAGATCGCACCATCCGTCGTTGTTTGAGCCAAAGTGGACTACATGGGAGACGACCAAGGAGGACACCATTGTTGAAGACAAATCATAGAAAAGCCAGACTGGAATATGTCAAACTACATGTTGACAAGCCACAAAGCTTCTGGAAGAATGTCCTATGGACAGATGAGACAAAAATGGAACTTTTTGCCAAGGCACATCAGCTCTATGTTCACAGATGGAAAAATGAAGCATATGAAGAAAAGAACACTGTCCCTACTGTGAAACATGGAGGAGGCTCTGTTATGTTCTCGGGCTGCTTTGCTGCATCTGGCACAGGGTGTCTTGAATCTGTGCAGGGTACAATGAAATCTCAAGACTATCAAGGGATTCTAGAGAGAAATGTGCTGGCCAGTGTCAGAAAGCTGGGTCTCAGTCGCAGGTCATGGGTCTTGCAACAGGACAATGACCCAAAACACACAGCTAAAAACACCCAAGAATGGCTAAGAGGAAAACATTGGACTATTCTAAAGTGGCCTTCTATGATCTTTGGAAGGAACTGGAACATGCTGTCTGGAAAAGACACCCTTCAAACCGGAAACAACTGGAGCAGCTTGCTCATGAGGAGTGGGCCAAAATACCTGCAGAGAGGTGCAGAAGTCTCATTGACAGTTACAGGAATTGTTTGATTGCAGTGATTGCCTCAAAAGGTTGTGCAACAAACTATTAAGTTAGGGGTACCATCATTTTTATCCAGGCCTGTTCCATGAGTTTATTTTTTTAAATAATTCTGTTGAAGCATGGTTGAAAAGCAATGTCTGACTTTCATTGGTTAACATTCATAGAATTTTTTTAAATTATTACTTTTGTCAGATTAAAGTTATTTATGTGACCATTGTGCATTTTTCTTTCATTGACCGAAGGGTACCAACAATTTTGTCCACGTGTGTATGAATTGGACACCAATGAAAGTCTTTCGGCCGTGCTGGAGCAGACTTTACACAGGTTACACTTCACTCTGATCAAAGCTACATGAGATCCAGTGACAGAAAATTGAGGGTGCAAACTGACAGTTTTCATGTTCATACAACTGTCTCAATAAGACAACTCAGGACGTTTGCACTGACGTTCTCAGGCTAATTTGAAGACTCTGGCAGTCAACATGTTTACTTTGTTAACATTTGTCTTATTGAACTCTTATTGAAGGTTTAAACGCACTCAGATGCTCAGACAATTGATGCCTGGGAGTGAGGTAAGTGTCAGTGGAGATCTTAAAATACACACACACACACACACATACATACACACGTGCAACTCCTAGACCAATGTACTGACCTTTCATAGTGCAGGAAAATGAAAGAAAAAGATACGGTTGAAAAATCAATCACCAGCAGTGAAGCTGATGTAAAAACACAGAAACAAAAACAATAATAATAATAATAATAATAAAATAATAAAAAATATATAATATGCATAAATTATATATATATATATATACACACACACTATAATTATTATACTGTATATACTGTATATATATATTATTTGAAAATATATATAATTTTTTTATATTAATTTATTTATACATTTTTTGGTCCCCTTCTTGTCTAATTGATTATTCTTTGCCTTTCCTCCTGGAAAATGACTGTAAGCAACTGTAAACAAGAATAAGCAATTTCCCTCTGAGATTAATAAAGTTCTTTGAATCTTGAATAATAATAATAAAAATAATAATAATAATAATAGTTCTTATTATATACAGTACAGTAGATCTACATATATATTTATATTTGCATCATTACAATGACAAATTCTCTTTTTCTTTATATATTAAAGTTCCTATGAATCAAAACATTTTGATGGAAGGAAAAACATTCTACTAGGTTAGCTGAATTGTATATTACATAAAAAAAAGGAACAGGACTACCCTTGCTAATTAATAGAATCTAATAAAAATATTAAATGATGAATTGTTGCATAAAACAAGGTGAAACACAAACAAACAAACAAAAAAAAACAAAAAGTGAAATGGTTAAACTGACACTGGTTTAAATTTGATTAATAAAGAAACTATTCCAAAGAAAACATTTTCCAGAGATGAGGATATGCAGATGTTTGCTGTAGTACTGAGCGCTATATGCTTTCTTTCTCTTCACCATTTTTTTTTTTAGCAGATTGCCTAAAAGTGTGGCCACAACTCCTGAAGCCATATAGATTGTTAAAATAAAGTCAACAGTGTCGCTCACTGCAACGGTTCCATCAGCAGGTTACAATCAGTCTCGAGGATTTTCACATTTGCTATGCCAGTCTTATAGATTCATGCGCATATAAGGCGGAAAAACAGGAGCGGAGTAGCAGCGAGCAGGGCCTTCAGAAATGGTTTGCCCTTGTAAAACACAGCGCGAGACATGCGATTCTGGGTGAAATACTAATCCTTATTGATCCGATCAGGACAGCGACAGAGGAGATAAACAAACTGGCTTATTAAAGGAGAACCCTCGGGCATTTATTAGCGTGATGGCCCAAGTCCTAATTGGAGTCGGGTTTCCATTCCGGTGTTGATGGCGAGCGAGAGAGAGATTTATTCAAGATCTGCAGGTTATATGACCTTGTGTGTGTGTGGTGCTGACCTGTGAATCTTGTCTAAGAACTTCAAACTGCATGTGCTCGGACAATGTGTGTGTGTGCGCGTGTCACTGAAGTTTGGTCTTTAAGGGTGTGTACACTCATTAAAAGTGAATACATAGTGAATATAAGGAAAACAGACACGACTCTCCTGGGAAGGACTAATAGCTCCACAGACGCCTTCCCTTCTTTCAAAAAAAGTAAAAAAAAAAAAAAAAAGATAGCACAGAGCACAACGTACAGTTTGAACTGCATTAACTTGCATAATTTAAGGTTAATGAGAAAACAAGCTGAGATGAATATCAAGTCTCATCTCTTCTGCCTGCCGCTCCGCTACAGGCGCTCATTAAACGCCAAGCAGGCCACTGTGTATTAATGAAACGTTGAGCCGTTTAAAAGATTCAGTTCTGGATATCATCACTCTTTCAGCTCTTACAGTTTCAGCTGCATGCTAACAGGCGCGATTGCCTTTCGAAGACGTTCACGTGAATGTCGTGTGACTGCTCCTTAAATTAATGTACATGAGGTTTGGCCAATTAAATAATCTTAAAATCCACAAGATATGTTTGGATGTGAGTTAAACATAAAATTGATGCAATAATAATGCACTGTAGCTCAGGATGTGTTTTAGACGGTCTACAAAAACTTCATTAAACAGCTCTGAGAGCATATGTTAGTAAAGGTGTTCCTCAGGGTTCGGGTCATGGCCCTCTCTCTTAGACAATTTCAAATACACAAAAAAAAACTTTTCGACACAATGTCAATTGTTTACTGCTGTTTTTCCCACTACCTCAACTCCTATCTCATCACTAAAAAAGGCATTTCAGTACTGTAACGTGTTACGTTGTTGTGTTATCATGTAGCTCTTTGTTTGCACATTTGCACTTTGTTGTCTGTTGTCTATTGCTGTCTCTTTTTTGTATAAAAATGGATAGCTTTAGGTTAACTTAAAAATGTAAAATCTGCATTAATAAAAGCCTACTTGACCTGACTTGACTTGAAATGGTTGTCAAGTCAATTCAATTATATACACAAGGGGTGTTTAAGTCCAACCAGGACTTTTGATTGTGCAGAATAACTGAACGCAGTTACGAAAGTTAAAAACTACCTTTATTTCTCTACAGTATATAGTCCCCCGCTACACTAATGCACTTCTACCAGTGTTTCACTAGTGCTTGGATACCATTAAGGTAGAAAGATTTCAGTATGCAGGCGCCATGGACGGACCACCTGCTTCATGTCTGAAACACTGGCTTCCCAGAAACTGCCTTAATGACCCAAACGTACAGTACTGTATGCTTGGGGCGAGACGTGGCAATAACTCCTTTAATGAGTTCCTGTAACGTGCAAGTGGTGAATCATTGTGTCTACAGTTCCCACTAACTGATGCGTTTCTTCCGCAAGTTGGTGACAAGTTACTCGTTGATTTGGATCATCATTCACAGACTTACAGCCTTCTTTAAAATGTTTGCACCATCCAAAAACATTTTACTGCAGCTAAGAGTCTCGTCACCATACTTTACGCCTTCATTCATTCAGAAATTTCTTCATTTATTCAGAAGTCCCAGTTTGACTTGAACGGCCCTTGTTTACAGTGCCCTCAACAGCACACATAGTCACCAAGCAGAAATACAGATATATAGCTTTAGCCAGTCTCAAGCAAACCTCCATGAGATGACATGGAGAAGAAGATCCTTGAGAAGAGCCAGATCATCAGAGAGATAGATTGGATCATAATATACATACCTTTCTCCAGGATCATTCTTCCAGTTCTCGAACGGTTTACTTATTTACTTAAAAACCATTTTTCATCCTTGTGTTAATTTCCGTAGGTTGGTTGGTTTTTATAATGGAAAAAAAAAAAAAAAAAGAACTCGAGTAATTCTTTCAGTGGGGAATTTTTCTGAACACATTACCAGTAGAGTGTTTTTTAAACAGAGATGAAGATTCCTGAGGAAATACCATATCGATATTTTGCAATTTGTGACTTGTTCAGTCTTCAGCTGTGCTTTGATTTGCTCTGGGATAATTTGAAACTGTTACACATTTCAATTATCATTAAAGCACCATAAGCTAAACTTGATTATAAATATTTGATGAGCATTTAAAAAAAAAAAAAAAAAAAAACTAACCACATATAGATGAGGATTGCTTGCAAGTGTAGGAAAACTCCCATGAGTATGTGAGTGTGTGTGTGTGTGTGTGACAGAGAGAGACTCCACTGTCCCTTAATGACATGGGCGTGTAGACCGAGGCTCCTTGCTATAATACAGGCGGCGGTAATTGGACAGCAGGACAGAGTGTCCTCACCTCTGCCGGGCTGACAGCGCAACTAATCACGTCGCAATTTGCATGGAGGGCCGCGCAAATCAGCCCCAATAACACCGCGCTGCTCTGAGAGATGAGTTTTTAATCTCTGGAAAGAGATGAGAAACTGACTCAGGCGTTCTCCTCACTCTTTCTTTTTTCCCCCTCATTTCCTCCCTTTCTCTTCTCATCCCTTTCTTCCTTCCTTGTGGATTCAGATGGACCGGTGGGTAAATTTGCAAGGGCAGGACTCCCATCTCTGTCTTGAAGGCATGTCATCGTGCATTCATTATTATCCCAATGAGAGAGAGAGAGAGAGAGAGAGAGAGAGAGAAGGCAGTTCTTTTGAGAAAAGGAAAAAAAAAACCGAACTTGTCCGTGTGAATGAAACTCCTCTAAATCGCAATCAAAGCATTGACAGATATTTTAGCAGGAGGGAATTATTTCCTTAGCGGAGTCCTGGTGGAGGCGCCGAGACTTATTCGAGCCTTATTACCCCTGAGCGACCCACGTAATAGAGAATTTTAGAAGTGGAAGTGTTTGAAATATCTAGCGGGGATAACTAATGAGAGCGTTTAGAGGAGACGGACGCAGCCGAGATGTATACGAGACGTACGAAGCGGCTACGGGGCTGCAAGGTTATGACAACCTAAATGTCTCCTCTGTGCGAGCGCTGAAGGCAAATCGAATACAGTCACACCGCCTTACCGAGGACTGGCGTTTCTCTTAGCGTGCAGGAGAGGTAGGTTCAAGAGCTACTGTATGAAAAAGCTTACAGTGAAAAGCTCGCAGAGATTTAAGTGGAAATCAGGTTGAATTCAAGTTAGGTCATTAAATTAAAAAGTATAAAACACTTCGGAAACTATAAATAGCCCGGACCAGTGATTTATTTCATTCTCTGAGCGCTTTCCAATTTCCCTTGAGATGGATATAATTACTAGACATGCTGGGAGGCTTGATTGTGTTGCTCTGCAGTAAACAATTTGCCAGCGAATGACGCGCTCAGACCACAAGGTAGTAAAAGAAAAGTTGAAATTTATAAGACGAATACGACCTCGCTCGGAAACATCACTTGTTAGGAGGACCCTCTCTATATTTTTTTGGTATTTCAGTCCGTCCATGTGCAATCCGGCACAATGGACGACAAATACTCCCCACCCTGGACATATATCCGTAATTTCGGTGGTAATTATTTAAGTGGTCGGGTTGCCATCTTGATGCTCGATTGTTATTCACACACCGCGAGCAATTTGGGAACGCCTATTAGCCTAATCTGCATGTCTTTGGACTATGGGAAGAAATCGGAGTACCCGGAGGAGACCCACCAAGCACGGGGAGATCACACAGACCCAAGGCGGGAATCGAACCCGGACCCCTGAAAGAGTGAGGCCACAGTGCTGCTTATAAGAAATACAGACACGCTTCATTTAAAAGATGCTGCGAGAACTTCTTCGATTGAGCCACTTCGATTTGTAATTCGTTGCACATCAAAGTGAAACCGTTGAACCAGCTGAGAATAAAATTTATACACAATTAATGAATTCTTCATGTGGATACTGTTTGTTTCAAAATGTCAATTAAGACATCATGTACACCACCACAGTGCTTTCGAATTAGCAATTTTCGTCCTAATTCAGTCATATCCAATACACCCGTCATTAGAGCATCCCCCCATCAAGATGCACAAACTGTCGGGAACACACTCAGACAGACCCTTCCACTTGCACAAGCTTACAGACACTCATCATTGGCTTCGAGCCGGGATTCAAACTCGCGACCTCCGGATGATAGGGCGACCCCTACGAATTATGGATGCTGATTGGTCAAAATGTGTCAAATAATTTTCCAAAACAGCGGTCATGTCACCACGACCTGAACATAACCATAATATTTCCCAAATGTGCAGTAATTTAACAATTAAAAACAGCTTTCTGTAAGGAGTCTCCAGTATCAGTGCTTTGTAATTTTATACTTACTTCACTTTTGCATCTATGTCAAATTCCAACAGTAAAAAGTGATCTATGATCATATGTTATATACGATTACGTATTCAAATATTTCCTTGTCCAAACACACACGCTCCTTATTCCATGGGCGTTCTCATAGGAAGACCGCGGAGTGTAGAGGGAGCTCTCATCACAGACGAGGATGCCAAACTTCATCACTTTCATCATCATCGGCCCGCGTGCCCCATCTGCAGACTCCATCTTCTCCTTCACCGATCCGCTCCAAAACAAGCCGCCGTTTCCCTTTGCCCCTGGGGTGTTCCAGTCAAACTCACTTTGATCCCAATAGCGTGTGACAACTCCAGGCTCGTGCAGTCACCTTGGGCTCGAGGGCAAGAGGGTAAAAAGATTACAACAAGCCTGCATGCGTGGCGAGCAAAGTGCTGGGAAAGTCACCTTCCTCTCTCTGGACTTGTGAATGTGTGCGTGTTGGCTTTGTTTAGCAAAATGCCATATTGTAATTCATCACCTGGGTACACCACACAACCAGATTCTGTTTTTGTTTGTTTTTTTTTGTCTAATGTCTTCTCTGGCAGGCGTAGTTTATGGAATACGGTTTTGGATTTGCAGAACTTTTTCAGCTAAATAAATACAAAGTGTCTGACGACAAATCCATCCATCAAAACGTACATACGTGTATCTTTCTTGTTCTGGTTGCTCCCGTAAAAAGGATCGCCAAAGTGGAGTACCAGATTTTTAGACAACTTGGAACATGTTTTATGACGGACGTCCTTCCTGATGCAACCCTTTGCATTCTACCAGGGTTGGAACAGGGACTAAGGATGCACTGCATCCAGTTGCAATGTTTGGGCATTGGCTAGGGATCGATCCCGGAATTGTAACGTGGTATAATTTAGATGAGATGCAGTTAGTATAAGGAGGACGCAAGTGCATAAACTGGACATGCTTTATTTTGAGAA
Source organism: Clarias fuscus (assembly GCA_030347435.1). Lineage (NCBI taxonomy): Eukaryota > Metazoa > Chordata > Actinopteri > Siluriformes > Clariidae > Clarias > Clarias fuscus. The sequence continues at coordinate 29,438,844 of CM059217.1, forward strand.
ATCCAAGAATCATAGTTGGTGTTGGAAGCTTTGGGGGAAAACACCTGTATGCAGCGTTAAAACAGGGAAAGGTAGAACATGGGTAAGACGTTGCTGTGAAGAAAGACAATCAGGAAATCCACCAATGACAGGATGAAGTCTGGGCGAGACTGAACTCTGGCCATAGCAAAACGAACACCTGAATGTGGTGCTCACCATGCTCAGAATTTGGGAATTTCTGACACTTCGTGAGAAGTCCTATTATGTGGATTCTTCATAAATAAAGTAGGATTATTCAAATAAGCTTTTCGAACAGCGAAAAGTCCAAGTGAAACCACTAAAGAGAATAAGACATCCATAACAATCCATCAAACACTTCAAGAACCATCCAAGAACCCATTTCTTTGCAGGAGTGTACCAAGATTAAGAATGTTTCACTAAACTTGAGAGGCTCTAGGTATGAAGAACATTGCCATTCATTTTGCGTTTACATTTATTCAGTTCATACATTGGATAAATCTAAAGAAAAATCTTCAACACAAATTCCACAGCCATTCTCATCTGGCAAATCTTTAAATCTCATGCATCCTGAAAGCTCTGACCGCAGGGGCAGAGTCACTTTTATTCTTTATTCTTAGTATGCTAATAATACGGATATGGAAGAGGGGGGGGACACGACAGTTCAAGTGAGAGCCTGTGACTTGCCTTTCAGTCTGAAGGTTGTCAGGTCGACAGCCAGCCATGTTCCTGGGGATTATGGGCACTGAAGCTGCAAGTATGCAGGTACGCAAGCATGGAGGTACCGTGGGGAAAAGCCCCAAAGCCACAGTGAGGTGGCCATAAGGAGTTATGGAGCTTGAAGGGTATTAGCAATAACCTGCATGCTGGGCTTGTCTAAAGGTGATAGCACTCAATATTATAAGCAAATACGCTACAATAATCTGATGTTTGGTTATTTGATGAGTAATGGTGGTGCAATCCCTAATTTCATTGTGTTCATACCTGCAGCTGCTTGTTATTATGTTAAAAAAAATTGACTTAATCCCAGACTTAAGGAACGAATCAGCAGCTAAAACACTCCCCCCAAAAAGGATAAATAAATAATAATAAGCGTACAAGCTGAAATCTTTTAGGAAGTCCCCTACTTATGATACATTTTAGCTGCCTTGGATGAGATCTTGTGTTTGGGAGGTTGTGGGGTCAAATCCCAGCCAGGTTTCCATACTGTAAAACTTTTTGCATATACCCCAGAATGTTATGAAGAGTGATCAGATGAATTGCATAGTCCTTCTTTGCCATGAAAATTAACTTAATCCCGAAAAAAACTTTCCACTGCATTTCATTGCTGTCATTAAAGGACCTGCTGAGATCATTTCAGTAATCGTCTTGTTAACTCAGGTGAGAATGTTGTCGAGCACAAGGCTGGAGATCATTATGTCAGGCTGATTGGGTTAGAATGGCAGACTTGACATGTTAAAAGGAGGGTGATGCTTGAAATCATTGTTCTTTCATTGTGAACCATGGTGACCTGCAAAGAAACACGTGCAGCCATCATTGCGTTGCATAAAAATGGCTTCACAGGCAAGGATATTGTGGCTACTAAGATTGCACTATAAATCAACAATTTATAGGATCATCAAGAACTTCAAGGAAAGAGGTTAAATTCTTGTTAAGAAGGCTTCAGGGCGTCCAAGAAAGTCCAGCAAGCGCCAGGATCGTCTCCTAAAGAGGATTCAGCTGCGGGATCGGAGTGTCACCAGTGCAGAGCTGCTCAGGAATGGCAGCAGGCAGGTGTACGCACAGCGCAAGCGCATCTGCACGCACAGTGAGGCCAAGACTTTTGGAAGATGGCCTGGTGTCAAGAAGGGCAGCAAAGAAGTCACTTCTCTCCAAAAAAAACATCAGGGACAGATTGATCTTCTGCAAAAAGTATGGTGAATGGACTGCTGAGGACTGGGGCAAAGTCATATTCTCGGATGAAGCCTCTTTCCGATTGTTTGGGGCATCTGGAAAAAGGCTTGTCCGGAGAAGAAAAGGTGAGCGCTACCATCAGTCCTGTGTCATGCCAACAGTAAAGCATCCTGAGACCATTCATGTGTGGGGTTGCTTCTCATCCAAGGGAGTGGGCTCACTCACAATTTTGCCCAAAAACACAGCCATGAATAAAGAATGGCACCAAAACACCCTCCAACAGCAACTTCTTCCAACAATCGAACAACAGTTTGATGAAGAACAATGCATTTTCCAGCATGATGGAGCACCGTGCCATAAGGCAGAAGTGATAACTAAGTGGCTCGGTGACCAAAACGTTGAAATTTTGGGTCCATGGCCTGGAAACTCCCCAGATCTTAATCCCATTGAGAACTTGTGGTCAATCCTCAAGAGGCGGGTGGACAAACAAAAACCCACTAATTCTGACAAACTCCAAGAAGTGATTATGAAAGAATGGGTTGCTATCAGTCAGGATTTGGCCCAGAAGTTGATTGAGAGCAGCCCAGTCGAATTGCTGACGTCCTGAAAAAGAAGGCCAACACTGCAAATACTGACTCTTTGCATAAATGTCATGTAATTGTCGATAAAAACCTTTGAAACGTATGAAGTGCTTGTAATTATATTTCAGTACATCACAGAAACAACTGAAACAAAGATCTAAAAGCAGTTTAGCAGCAAACTTTGTGAAAACTAATATTTGTGTCATTCTCAAAACTTTTGGCCACGACTGTACACACTAGGCAGTGGAATTATGTTAAAATGCTGTTTCTTGAATACAATTCAGCATTTAACACTGTTGGAGCTGGATCACCTGGGTCTCAGACCATCTCTGTGCCAGTGGATCTCCGACTTCCTAACCGGCAGATCACAGGTAGTACAGATGGGGTACAGATGGGGTACAGATTGCCCATTACGGCAATTCTTACTGTGTTACAAATGCATGATTAACATACTATGAGTATATTCTTGTTGCAGCAGTAGCATGCTGATTACAATTGACGTGGCTAATTACAAATATTTTTTTTAAAGTACACTTTGTGGTTAATACAAATATTTATTATTATTTAATGCTGAATGCCTTTTCTACACTATAACATGTTTGTATATGATATATTTTATAATATAGAGTCAGATTTTTTTTCGAGTTCAACAGATTTAATTTGCACAAGGTTACAAAAAAAAAACAGTCCTGTAGTTTATTTGTGTAGAAGAGAAGGTCAGATTGTCTCAAACTAATTTTAAAACTGTTGTCTGAACAAAGACAGACATTCGTATTAGAATATACAGGTACAGCACGAGTTCAAACCTGTGTGTTGATTCTAACTGGTACACAGAGGCCGAGAGCTACGGAGCATTATACCAGCAGCAAAGTACATAAGATTTAGCGACAACACATTCTATAGTTTAAACTACTGTATGTACTTACTTACAAACTAGCTAATAAAAACCATGAAATTTATCTTATGCCGATGAAAATAAAATAATAACGATACGAACTAACGCACGTGGTGATCCAGCTTCCAGCCGTGATTTCAAACTAGAAGCGGAAGAACTGGGGAGCCAATCAGAAAACGGACAGTCCGAAGCTGCCCGCCTCCAGTTTCTGATTGGCTGGTGTTGCGCCGATTCTAGTCTCTGGTTGGCTGGAATGGTTGCAGAGGTCTGACGCTGCTGCAGGTCGTGCAAGTGTAGCTTTATGATAGTGAGCGCGCAGAAGAGACAGAGGTCAAATACATCAATTATCTTGAACGCGCAGAAGTGATTTTCAGAGCGCAAAGACGCGTTTGAGAGAGCGTGCGCACGAGAGAGCAGTGCATTAAATATAAGCATAAATAAGGACATACGAATAAGTACATTTAAATTTAACTTCAAATATACTGAGACTAGCGTGTATTAAAATTTGTATTCTAATGTATACTTTCAACTATCAACTATTATGATCAGTCATATAAGCATTTCAGTAAATATCATAGTGTGTGTGGTCATGCATGTGACAAAGAAAATTTGAATTCGAAACAATGTGGGTATCCTTATCAATTGCATCAGGAACATGGTTCAGTTTGAACACAAAGTATTACAGAAGCCTGCACATGGCCACGCCCACTTTTCTTGTTTTTGTTTGCCTTTTTCATGTGTTTGTTTAGAAATATCTTTACCAGCTCCAAAGGTGAATATTTCCAGTTAACCAAACCGACCTAGGCAGATGTGGAGAAAAAGTTTTGCAGTTCATCGTGTCATTCCTCTACTCGGGCTCTCTATATGACAAGAATACACTGGGGAGCACTTGAGCATTTGGGGATGTGTGAATATGTGTGTGTGTGTGTGTGTCTGCATTATCCCCACACCTGCTGTGAACTGTGCCAGGATGTATCACTATCTCATTATTGGGCCATTTTACAGAGATCTGCTCCTGTTTTCATTAGAGCGGCTTCTGCAGAGGTCACGGGCATAACGAGCGTTTAATTACCGTTCAGTCATCAGCTGCTTCTCCTCTTTCCTAAAGCTTTTATGTGAAGAAGGAAAAAAAAAAAAAAAAAAGCTCAGGGGTCTCGCAAACACATAACTGTCAAAGAGCCGGCGCAGAGCGGAGAGTCACTCCAACAAAAGAGAACAAACAGATATCCGAGAAGACACGGCACGCGCCTCTGCTGCTCCCACTTTTAATTAATGAAGGATCATTAAACGGTTGCCGGAGGGTAATGTCGCACACATGTAGACACACAATAGTACACAGAGAAAAGGCTAGGTGCATGTTCATTCACTGCTAAAGGTTAGACAGCAGTCGTGGAATGTGAGACGATGATGTAATAAAATGTAAAACATTAATATAACTACATGCGTGAAACGTGTACTGTAAAACTCAGGCCCTGGGATTCTTCGACACAATACTGAAAGCGAATCATTCTTGCCTCCTGAGTGGTGCAACAGAAAAGTGGTTAAGTTTGAATCCCAGCAATGCCTCAGAGACCAAAAGAGAATAATGGGTGTGGAAGTTTAAATGAATGAAAAATGATACTACATTAATAATAAACAGCTTCTCTGAAATGAAAAACAAAGACACTGGAGATTCCTTTCATAGCTATAGGAATATATATTATGATCACGATCAGCAAACACCACAGCAATCGTGATGACCTGCCTAATATTGAGAAGGTCCACACTTTTGCAGGAAAACTGTGCATTCTGACTCATTTCTACAGGAACCTGCATGAACATTTTCCACAATTTTAAGATTGTTGAATCAGTGAGCCTCGGCCTGCCATGACCATGTTTCTGGTTCACTGGTTTTTCTTCCTTGGATCACTTTTGCTAAGTCCTGACCCAGGAACATCCCGCAAGAACTGCACTCTTGGAGTTCCTCTGACCCAGCCACCCAAGCAATCACGATTCGGTCCTTGTCAAAGTCATTCAAATACTTAAATTTGCCCATTATTCTAATTCCAAGACACCTTCAGAGATAAAAAAAAAAAGTTCACTTGCTGCTTAATATAGCTCACCCACTTCAAGCTGCCATTGTAAGGAGATAATTTAAAATGTAGCTTCTTTGACCAAGAGCCAAATTGTGACAACTGGAGAACTGGGTCAAAGCAACAGTGGTCAGGACATACCAAATGTGATCCAAGCAAGGACAACCGGTGAACTGATGACAGGGTCATGGGTGGCCAAGGCTCACTGATGCACATGGGGAGCGAAGACTGGCCTGTGTAGTCCGATCCTATAGAACGGCTGCTGGAGATCAGACTGCTGAAAAAGTTAATGCTGGTTCTGATAGAAAGGCGTCAGAACACTCAACAACACACAGTGCATCACTGTTTTGGTGGCAAAAGTGGGGACCTGCTCAATATTAGGCTCAATATTATACTTATATAAATACACAGTGGAGCCTTGGATTACGAGCATAATTCGTTCCGGAATTTGACTCGTGTTCCAAAACACTCGTAAACCAAATCTTCATTTTCCATAAGAAATAATGAAAACTCAAATTATTTGTTCCACAGCCCCAAAAATTAAATACATAAAAATAATGAATACAATCTATACAATGAAAATAAAACAAATTAATCTGCACTTTACCATTAAAAAAAGTACAAATAAATCCCGACAGATAAGTGTTTCCGTTGGTGCGCGCAGGCGCTGTGTGTGTGTGTTTGTGTGGAATTAGCCCCTTCCCTTGCCCCGTTTTACACAGTAACACTCCTCCTCCCTGTCCCCAACTCGCTTTTTAAGTTTCACAACACACACACACACACACACACACACAGCGGAAACACCGTTTTAACGGAAAAAAGACGTCTCTCTGAGACTGGCGTGAGCATACTAAGGGAATCACTGCTGTAAAGTAAAAAAAAAAAAAATGAACCAGAACCTTACCTTTGAAAAGAATAGCAACAGAGTAGAGTTTCTGTGCGTGTGTCAGGGTGTGTGTGTGTATGCGCATAAGAGACTAAAAGAATGAGGGAGATGTTGATTATAGAAGTAAGAGACGAGTAAGAGTTTCTGTGTATTTGTGAAACAGTGGGGGAGGGGTGTGTGAATGGTTAGTGAAAAAGGTGAGGGAGTGACGCTCAGTGTCAAAATAAGAGTCGCATGCGTGATACATGATACTAATACTTGCTCGGTTTCCGATTAAAAATGTATTAAAAATCTTTGCTCGGTTTGCAGAACACTCGTAAACCACGTTACTCACAATCCGAGGTTCCACTATATATATATATATATATATATATATATATATATATATATATATATATATATATATACACTATATATATATTACTATGTATATTAAATATATTAAAATGAGAACATCAAATCTTATAGAATATATATATATATATATATATTAATCATCTGCTCAATTAGATACAAGAATTCATCAGCACTGTGATATAAGCTAAATTACCAATTATAAAATATTAATAACACTGTAATTGTTAGTGATTATAGAATTCCTCCTGTAAAACATGGACTTTTATTTACAAAGGAGATAAGGAAAAAAAGAAACACTGTTTACTCAAATGTTTGATTCTACAATTGGCAGAATGAAGCAAGGAAACAAGGTTGTTGAAATGACAAAACATTATTAATTAATAACAGTTTCAATACGCACACAATTAGAAGATTGGGACTAAAAAAAACTTCTTGTTAGTGAGACTCAGCGGTTAAAAAAAAAAGAAAAAAAAAAGGCTTCAGTTTGCTAGGGAGCATGAAGACTGGACTTTGGAGTGATGGAAAAAGGTCATGTGACCTGATGAGTCCAGACTGAGTCTATTCCAGAGTGATGGGCGTGTCGGGGTGAGAAGGGAAGCGCATGAAGCGATGCTCCCATCATGCATAGTGTCCACTGTACAAGCCTCTGGAGACAGCGTTATGATCTGGGGTTGCTTCGCGTGATCAGGTCGAGACTCAGCAACGTTATGCGGCAATAAAATGAAGTCAGCTGACGATCTGAATGTACTGGATCACCAGATTCTATAGTGTGTTTCTCTCACACGTTGGCATGAGCATGTTTCAGGACTCCAGTTATAAAAGAGTGGTTGTGGGAGCGTGAGGAACCGTTTTCACACATGAACTGGACACCACACTGTGTGCCGTGATCAAAGCTAAAGGCGATCAAACGAAAAATTAAAGTGTGAGAGGTTTTTTTTTTTCTTCTTCCTTTTATACAAACCCATGACATTATTGCTGATTACGCAACCAACCAAAAAGCAAGGACACACAGAGTATCCTCAAGAAAATAAAAGCTAGTTTAAGTGTCTAATAACTTGCGTTCAGCTTCCTTCCCCTGGCAAACGCTGCACGACCTCTGGTTTACACACTCAAACCCAATCACGGCGTGTAATTTCGCAGCATGCTGCTCCGCTGCTGGCGAATCCATCAGCCACTGTTATTTCCAAATGACATAATAAATGTCCAATATTGGCTAAAAGGGAAGGTTTGACCTCGTTGTCTTCCTTCTTAGACAGAAATGAAAGCTTCTTACGCTAACTGAAACAGACAGCTATGGAGGTCTTGCAATTACGACTGCAAAGGGGGGAAAAAAGGAGACAAATGAGGAATTATGTTTCGGAACAAGACAAACAATTAGAAGACAAAGATGAAAAATATGATGAGCTACAAAGAGTATAATTTAGCTTTTTGTTTATTAATCGAGAATCACTACAAATTTGTTTGTTTTTAAATATAAAAATTATGCAAAGTCTAACAAACAAGCATTACAGAGATGCCTGCTGGTGCGACACGACGATTGTGCTTACTGCATAAATCATGGCTGAGCTGTACCACTCCAAGGTTTTATAGCGATATGGAATTAAAAAAAGAATTAAAATAAACAAAACAAAAAAAGGAATGTGTGAAGATTTTTGCAAGATAATTTATGTAAGGAGTCTCCAGTGTCAGTGCTTTGAAACTGTCCGAGATAAAAACCCTTTCAAAAAGGACATTTTTATGTTGATTTTCTCATAAACTGTATATTTTCCTCGTCCATTCCGTAACATTGGATTTCAAGTATAACAGTGTTTACGACCTTAAATTTGTTTAGGATATATAATGTTATGGGAGAATATTATTTAACAAGAGGTCACACAGGATGACATCATAGGTCTGATGTCATACTCAAGCGCTATAACATCAGCCCTATGTTGTCCTAGTGTGTGAGGGGCTCTTATGCCGAAAAGTGGTTAAGAACTTTGGCAGCGATGGCTTTTTGCGGGTCTTAACACGCTCAAACAACACAGGGTGCAGCCGGGGTGGCGATGGCACTGTGTGCTTGGGCCCGCCCATCGCTGCTTGCAACTATATTTTCTTAGTTATTTTCTTACAACAGCACATTGTGTCATGACTGATTTCTTAATAAACACATAGACTCTGAACGCCCAGGGGATTGTCTTTACTATGATTATATAGCACTGATTCAGCACACTATAACCACGGCTCACCTTTGCAAACTCGCACACACTCTCTCTCAGTCACACGAGCGCATTTACATTCCGTCACACACGGCCTTCTCTGAATTACACAATGTCAGGACAAGAGCATATTTTAACAAGGCTGAAAGTTGGCCATCTAATCCATCAACACACTACTATTTGACACACTCGACGAAGGGCATGAAATAAGCAATTATTGACCCATCTTTCCTATTTACGCTTTGGACGTCACCTCCAGACTCACAATGTGATGAGGCCGAGTGTAAGAAGAACGGAAAACCCGCGATCTGGGACAGACGGAACGACAGGAACGTTCTCGAGGGATGATGGGAGAAACGATCCAGACGAAATGATGCATTGCTGCAGATGTGTGAATCATTCTGTTACAGAAAAATAATCAGCGATGAAGTGAACGGCACAAAGCGCACTTGATTCCTCTTGTACCTCAGCACTGATCAGTACCTTTTTTAAGGAATATTTTAATCAAATTTCACTTTCTTGAGCCTTAGACTGAACGAGAAAAAGAAAGAAAGAAAGAAAGAAAGAAAGAAAGGAAGAGAGAAAGTCTACAGGAGAAAGTGAGAAAGAGAGACGGAGAGAGATAAGGAAAGCAGATCTGTTGCTCAGGGCACTTGATCCAGTCGAGGTGTCCTCACCGATCGCCAGACAGATAATCCATCAAACGCTCCGGCCCCGTGACAGGGATGAATTTCAGCACCACGCTCATAGTCTCTCTCGCTCTCTCTCTTTCCTTCTTGTGCGCGCACACACACACATACTCATAGACGAGCCATGAAGGACGCACACACTGCCATGATCATTAACACAGCGCCTGGTATTAAGACACACTTCTCCGGTGGCACTCGTTTGTCAGTTATTAATCTGATATGTCAAGCGTCAGGACCGTCGACATCATCGTCTGAACACTGGACATCCTCCCGAGCTCGATCCGGACCGAAACCGCCGAAATCCATGAACCGTACGAAGAACAACGGACAAAACACACGTGCATTTTTGTTTTTTTTTTACAAGGAATAAAATCTTGAGGCAGGTTTTTATTGCATGGTTTTAGAGATAGAAAGGACAGAATTTAACAAAATTTAGTAATGAGCTTTGTTACACCAAAATCCTTTCATTAAAATAAAGAAATATAGGGGGAAAAAAAAAAACAGACTCATGATGAGAGGCACAGGGAAAGGTTGTGATTCCCCTGAAGCATATCATGAATGAAGTGATAAGACAGACAATCTTGAAAAGAAAAACAAGAAAGAAAGCACTTCTTCATCATTTATACAGCACCTTTATGTAAGGCAGAGAAAAATTTAAATAGGGTAAAGGAAAGTTATAGAATAAATCTGAATAAAAAATGATATATTGGAGATTTTACTTTTTTTCCCCCCTCAAAATTCAGACTTTCAGAATTCAGAAATTTGAATTCTCAGTTACATAAAAAGTCTGAGAATAAACTCAGAATTCTGAAATTAAAAGTTCTGCTGGAAAAAAAGCAAATCTGGGATTAAAGCCAGATTTGTGAAAAAAAAGAAAAGAAAAAAAAAAAAGAAGCTAAATTCTGAAACTAAAGTGTGAATTGTGAGAAAAAAAGTCAGAACTCAAATATAATTTTTAATGAGGCCCTAATCGTCTACCGTAAAGATCCACTCAAAATCACATTCGGCTCAGTGACGAGCATAAATGCCGTTACACTAGCACGTGATAGTCTGCATGCAAGATACAGTAACACACTAGTATGTGGGTGTGGCTTAAGTTTTTATATAGGTATGCAAATTTACTTTTCATTACAAATAAAATAGGAACAAATATTCTGATTCAAATGCATCTCATGAGTCATGACTCATACTCACACACTTTACAGGCTTTTAAACCTGTAATTACTTGGAAAAACTTTAGAGAGTCAAAAACACCTCAAAGTGTTTTTGTGTTCTCATCGGTTCTTCAACTCAATCAATCAATCAATCAATCAATCAATCAATCAAAAAAAAAAAAACCCTGTTTCTATTTGAATTAGGAATGATTTGTCAAAATGATACAATTTGGTCAAACGATCCTTTTCCCGCCCTGCCACAAGGGATGAAATAAGAATAGGTCATGTTGGTGGCCTCAGACTGTTTTACTTGATGCTTGTTAAAAACAAAAAAAAAAGACAATAATAATAATAAAGTTCCAGCAGACAGAACGGTGCTGAAGTTCACCCTGTAAGAAGCTTAAGAAATCAATAGGAGGATTTGCGAGCCGTTTCACAGTGATAATGATAAGCGTCCGAGGGCCTTCGATTGTGTGCAGTTGAGATAATAATGTGTTTGGTTGCGCGATCGCTATCTCAGCTAACCATGCAGATGCAGTCACAACCCTCAGACTTAGTTTTTTAAGAAAGACTACAGGAGACAAAGTAAAAAAAAAAAAAAAAAGAATCCAAACAATTAATTAAGAAGGAAATGGCACCAAGTAAATTAGGACACTTAGGGTGATGAGTGGCACTCGAATTAAACGAGTGAACGATTTATACGCAGGGTGATCAGTGTAAGGGGTGTATTCGGTCCCAGACATGGCCTGGGTTGGAAGGAAATAACCCCAAAGCAAAACACCATGAGTTAGTGAGTTATAGAGTTTAATGAAATAAGGATTCGAGTAGAGCTTCACTAATTTAACGCACGCGTCTGGTTTGTCAGTAGTTGTGTGGGCGGAGCCTGCTGCTTGACCACTAGTGGATAGAAATCTGACACGTCATTTTGCATGGAAGTTGAGATGAACAGCAGTTCAACTAAGGCTTTCCGTGTGTGTGTGTGTGTGTGCGTGTGCATTATTTCTTGGCGATAGCAGCCACGGCTTTCTTCGCTGCGTCATCGAGGTCGCTGGCTGAGGTGATGGGAAGCCCGCTCTCAGACAGGATCCTCTTCGCCTCCTGCACGTTGGTTCCTACAAACACACACACACACACACACACACACAAACTTGTCATTAAGTCACAATGATCGGACAATTGGTCATATGAAGGCGCTACACACACAATGTCGCAATATTTTTGCTGGTACATTTGGTCTTCAGTGTGAGACACACACACATACAGTATCTATTCCTACAGGACATTTTTGTCCCCAGAAAACCAAAACACACATTGTCAGATATTCCTGTAATTACGGTGACATTTAGTCCTCAAAACAGGATAAAGGATTTCACACACACACACACACACACACACACTCCTAATAATAAAGGAAGCTTTGGTCCCAAAAACAAACACGCACACACACGCACACACACGCACACACACGCACACACACGAACACTACCATCACTAAAGACAGTTTTGGTCGTCAAAAGACCTACATGCATTGTCAGTATTACTGTTATCATGGGGACATTTGGTTTTCAGAGCAGGTTACAAGTTTACACTCTCTCTCTCTCTCTCTCTCTCGCTCTCTCTCACACACACACACACACACACACGCACACACATTCCTAGTAATAGAGAATGTTTTGGTCCTCACAACACCTAATGCATGGTCAGGGATTCCCATTATCATGGGGACATTTGATTTTCAGAATGGGGTACAGGTTCACACACACACACACATACACACTCATACACACACACACACACACACACACACTTCAGTTTACTTTATAAAACAAAGCATGTTGTTCTCTTTAAATCCCGCAGTTCAGGGCCTGGATTGTAAAGCAGGACTCGACCGAACTCTGTCCTCTCCGCCCCAGAAAGGCAGCAGTGTTGAAAATGGAGTGGTGCCGCACCGCTGGCAGGAGAAGTGACTGGGGGGAGCTCGTTCCATTGGCTGAAAGTCAGAGGTCTCGTTCCATTGGCTGAAAGTCAGAGGTCTTGTCCTATTGGCCTCGGTGCATATCGGACCCAGCTGCCGAGTGCCCTGGTGTGCGCGTTCGGTTTGGTTCTGATCAAGCGGTCTTCCAGGACGGCCCTCCTGCCCTCAGGGCTCTACACGAGGTTTATAACCTGACAAAGTCTCTCCCTACGCTGCTCCACCTAACATGACACCTAGAGCCAAAGCTAATACCTAAAAACCCTCAAAGGGATGACTGATGGTGGAGGGGGGTGGAGGGGGGGGGGGGGGTATCAGACAGAGAGAGCGCGCACAAGGAGGAGGAAATTTAAAAGGGTGTGTGCTGTTTTATCCCCCCATGTAAGAGATAAAGTGTTCACTTGCTGTTGTGTGTGTGTTTGGAGTGTGATGAGTGTGGTGAGCAGCTGGCGATGTGCAGCCTTTCTGATTTCACAGGTGAGAGTGCGGCTTTAGGGAGGATAGAACATGTCAACACACATGCACGCCCCACACACACACACACACATAAAATGTAAAAAAAATAATAATAAAAAATAGAGAAGACAAAAAATATATAAAAACAGCAACAAAACATCCACACAATTTTATGCACTATATGTATATTCCCGTGTGTGTGCGTGTGTGTGCGTGCGCATATGGATATGCTGTATCCTCCCCTAAAGCTGCACTCTCACCTGTGAAATCAGAAAGGCTGCACATCGCCAGCTGCTCACCGCGCGTTTCTGGCCTATGCTTAAAGCCACGCGTCCCCACAACTAACAGTAAAACATGACGTGTGTGTAAAGTTTCAGTGCATTGTGAGGACCGACACAATAATAGCAATACATCAAAAGCATGCTTGTGTGTTTACAGACTTTTAGCACTTCATGAGGACCAGTGTTTTATAGAATGGCGTGTGTGTAGTATTTTAACTAAATAATGACAAGGAAAACTGTTCAAATGTGCGACTCTGAAAATCTATGGTCCCAATAATGCTAGAAATACCTACTAAGAGAGAGAGAGAGAGAGAGAGAGACAGTGTGTGTGTGTGTGTGTGTGTATTTCAACCTTTTCTGAATAACAAATGTGTTCATCATAGGAAAACAAGCCAATACATGAGTTTGTGTGTATCCGTATGTTTGTGTGTGTGTTTTTAGGGAACATATTCAGTCATTTTTGGAAATGTAAAGGTCCCCATAATGACAGTAACGCCTCACACTAAGGATTGTTAGCGCACTTTGTGAGGACCCAAGGAACCCCAAATTATAGATATACATGATAAACGTGTGTAATGTTTGTTCAATTTTAATACACTAAAATTGTCCCAATAATGATACGATTGCAGCAAATGTGTGTGCGTTTGTGTGTGTGCGCGCGTGTGTGTGTGTGTTTCTGTGTGTGTTCTCTCTTTCTCCCTGCAGTATAATTATGATGGTATCTGCTCTCTAATCAATAGCAGTTTCAGAAGGAATTCAATTACAGCACCACTTAACTACTGATATTTCACCGCCTTTGTCCGCTCACATAACGACTCATTTCTAACACGTCTCCCGCACCGGGCAGCACCAAACAATCAATCGGATAATTTCATTAGCGGAGGAACAGGGCGAACCAGGGCGTGTGCGCTCGGTATTGAGTGTCTTGCAGCTCTCCGTCCCCGCTCGACAGTGTGAGGAGACACAGAGGACATGCACACACAAACACAAACTGAAAGGGATCAGAACTCTTCATGGATTCATCTGTAAGTGTCCGTTTGCTCAGATCACATAGCCGGGGGGGGGGGGGGGGGGGGGGGGGGGGAATAAAAAAAAAAAAAAAAACACGTCAGAAAAATAAGACAGCTCAACCAGAATCATGAATGCATACACATATCCACATACAGCACACAACATTGGTAGAGGCTGTAACTGCAGATACACACACAGAGGATAGTACTCGAATCTCACCACTAGGTGCTGCCAGAGACCTACTCTATACCCTCATCAATCCAAAAAAAAAAAAAGTGTGATTATTAGATTTAAACACAACATTAACAGGACCAGCTCAGTATATAATGCATACCGTATGTATAAACTAGTTACACGCATATAAAACATGGGAGATAACTAACTAGATTAACTATAGAACATAGGAAGGTTATTAAAAGGGTTACGCAGTTAATAGGATTTTAATTGTAATAGCAATGTTTGAGGATAATTCGATGCAATGGGCTAAAGCTAAATAATTTAAATCATTTATATTACACAGTGTATAACTTATTCTCAGAACATATAAGGTGGTATTTCTTAAACAATGGTTACAGTAAGACTATTACGTAATAATTTAAGGTGCACCCTGGCACTGTGAACACGATAAATGATTACAAGTATATACAGTACTGATCAGCAATAACATTAAAACCACCTAGGTTATGGATTCCTATTATCTACGAGGGCCGCTCTGGCCCCCTGAGGCGTGGCTCTGCAGGACCTCTGGGGTGGGCTGTGGTGTCTGGCACCAGAATGTTGGCAGCAGATCCTTTGGGTGCTAAGGGTTGTGGCCTTCACGGATAGGACTTGTTTGTACCCTATGGGCGCAATGTTCGAATTGGGATCTGGGCAGTCCGGAGGCCGGCTTGGTGTCCTTGGGCTCTTTGCCTGCTTAGCCATATGTGTGCTGGTCTGTGGCGCACTGGGTGTTCTGGTGGCTTTCTATCGTAGCCAGCATTGACTTTTTCCACCGGTTTGTGCTACATTAGCTCTTTTGTGGGATCGACCTTTAGTCCAAGCGGACATGGGTGAGCCTTGGGTGCCCATGATCCTGCTATTTCCATGTAAATCCTGTGTGTCTTGTAGAACTCATACACATGGGTTAACTGCAGGGGTCAAGGGTGTGATCTACACAAGGTTTCATGCTAACATCCTACATGATATTTAACGAAAATGTTATTTGAATGCTTTGAGTCATGAGCGGCAGGGCTGTACTGTTCAACTTCAAGAATTTATACTTCAGAAAATTCCAAACAGAACACTCAGCATGACAGGAATACGCTTCCCCATACTATCTGTGCGCTATTTCTGGTTAGGGCTAAAATGAGCTCTTTTAGTTCCTGTTTGCAACCACAACGGAAGTAAATAAATGAAGACAGGTCTGGTGTTAGATTACCACGCCTCTTCCCAGCAGCAGCGGGATGTGTGAGGGCGTGAGGTCTCAGTCAATAGACTTGGAAAAAACAACCGCAACAAAAAAAAACGAACTATGAGGTCATTACAACCAAAATGCATATTTGCTTTGCTGAGGCTAAAACAAAGGTAGACGGATAAGTATAAAGATATACAAGTTGGGCAAACTTTCAGACAGGCACACGCTTGTATAGACAAATGCAAACAGACACAACAATCAAGACACCCACAGGTCAAACAGGTTGTGTGATGTCTCAGGTGGAAATCAATAGCGCACCATTGCAGCTAAACTCAGGCCGAGGAACCATTTTATAGCACTCTGTCAGCCATGATCAGAGCCCACACTGAGAGACAGGCGAGGCTATTGATCTCTCCGCACCATGCAGATAAAAAAAAAAAAAAAAAAAAAACACACACACAAACATCTTTAACTGGCCAAATCATTTTTTTTTTAACTCAACATGACCTTTCCTGCGTCAGTTTGAGAGGTGCTGCTGAAGTACCCAATGTACTGAATGAATTACCACCATGTAGATCATCAAAGATCATCAACTGGCAACACAAACGCAAACTCAAATATGGAAGAACCTCAAGTAGCTACATATGATTGATTTATGATCAGTACTTTACCTGTAGTTACTTTAAGAGGGTCATTCAATATACACATTCATACTACATCACCCCTTAGATCCCCTGGGTCCCTTAGATTCCTGGTTGTGAAATGCATTGCAAACGCTAGGTATCAAACTCATACCTCATATTTCCAGTTCCTTATGGTTTTAATGCTTCAATATTCTCAGGCCTTGGGAACCCTAACCCGTTCCCAGTGGTCCCATGTTCCAAAAGTCCCAGGCACCAAATGTGGCCAGGTGCCCTTGATGCAATGCTCCAATGTTCTCAAGTCCTGATGGTCCTAACATTTTTCAAAGTTTGTTGTGTCCTGGGTGTATCCTACGTTCCCAGTTTCCCAATTCCTAAGATTTGAGACCATGATGTTTCCAGGGTCCTATATTTCCAGCAGCATATATTTCTGGAGTCTTGTGTTCCTATTTTTATTTTTTTTTGAAGTAAACTACCAGTATGGTCCATGAATATGTCCATGAATAATAGTCTAATGTTTTCATGGTTTCTATGCTCCCAGTGTCCTGTATTCCCAACAGCCAATGTTTTACGGGTCTGAACATCCACAGATTCTCATGATCTCAAAGTCAATGTTTCCAGGCCCAAGTTTTCCCCAGAGTTATAGTATCCAAGAGTTTCAAATACTCAAGGACCAACTGGGTATCTTCTACCTCTCACCAGCCCATGATACCAGAGAAACATATTTCCAGTGTATTAGGGTTCCAGTGCCCAGTTTTGTATCTTGCTAGGGCTCTATGTGCCATATGAAAGTCTTTTGAAAAACACTACTCCTTCATTCTAAGCCCTGAGTAGTCTGAATCTCATATACCATGTACATCACATCTAATTTTTCTGCCGCTCCTGCTCTCCATGGAGTAGAGGGTCTCTCAGCAAGCTAATATGCTAGCAAGCAGCAAGACTCTGCTATTCTGTGCCAATTATACCAACAACGAGGCAGAGCGGGTGGAGTGCTGTGTGTTCGCTAGCACCTAGCATTAGCATACCCAGGTGAGAGGTCACAAATCAGCGACTATCTCCTTGGTTCTTTCTGCCAGTGCTAACGACTGTTGCAATGTGTCACGCATGCTAATGATGCTCCCTTGCGTGCTACCTCTTGCGTGTGGGTGAAAGTTGGAGAGTCCAAAGTCGGCCCCTGTGAGATGTTTTTGCTGCTTATAATGAGCACAGTGATGAAAACATTATTATGTGTGGACACGGCGTTTAGCGAGAGATAACCCCTTGGCTGTCTCCTCACACACTGCTATCTGGATATAACTAGGGCTGTTAAAGAAAACCGTTCAATTGCTTAGTGGGCAAAGAACTATAGTATTCTTTATCAGGTTCTGCTTTATCCTGGTCAGTGTTCCAGGTAACCTGGGAATACTTAGTATGAGGCAGGGATACACCCTGGATAAGGCACCAGGCCATCACTTGGCAAGTTTTTTGGGAGAACGTGAAGGGAACCCATTTGGACATGGGTCATTCCCATGTCCAAATGGGTTCCCTTCACGTTCTCCCAAAAACTTGTCCTGTCGCCCAAAAACCTGTCCTGTCCCATGTCCTGAGGTCAGAATTAAACTAAGGACCTGGGAGCTATGAGCAAGGCAGCAACATTACCTGCTTTACCTGCTGCACCAACATGTCTCTAATTTCATTCAACTGAATTCAGATTTAACTGCACGATGATAGGACACCCACCCACCTGACAAGTGTGCCTAAGGTACTGGGTTTAACTAAACATAACGTATGGTATTGCACTAGCCATGTACATAATTATAGTACTACATTAATATTAGCTTCCTAGCTTTTGTGGCCAACACCATTTCTTTGAATTCCTTAGTACTGTTTGTATTTCACTAACTACAATAAATACAAGCTGTAATGCAAACAATGTTATGTAAATTATTCATTCATTATTCATCTTCTATACAGCTTATCCTATAAAGGGTTGCAAAACCCTGGAGCCAACAGTATCTCAGGAAACTTTGGGCACAGGGAGGGGTACACCCTGGACAGAGTGCCAATCCGTAGCGGGGTACACATGCACATACCACACACTCAAACACTCATTCGCACACTATGGAAACATCAGAAACACCAATTAGCAAGTGAGGAAACCAGGGTTCCCGGAAGAAACCACCAAACATGGGTAGGGTAGAACATGCAAACTCCAAGCACACGGACCCGAGGCGGGAGTCAAAATCTCAACCCTGGAAGTGAAAGGTGACAGAGTGCTAACCACTTGCCGCCCGTAATGTAATTAAATTAAGGAGACGCGTTTTCTAGGAAAACTTTAGCTGAAACCCATCACAACTTTCAATGGCAAGCTTATTCTACTAGCTAATGTGAAAGGAACCATTTTATGGCATAATCAATACCTGTAATCAAAATTCAAACCCAAACTGCAAGACTAGCCAACCTTCGATAATGAGTTTCATATAAAAATATGGCTAGATATGTTTAGCTTTTAGTTTTGTTTTAAGTTAACTAATATCCCACTGATCGATTAAGTTCACTGTATCTGCAAAACTATGAGGGTCGTTCAAATCAAAATGGGACTTGTGATGACATTTCTGGTGAATGATGGCGTAAAAGCGATTGAAATTTACAGAAGACTTCAAGCACCGTATGCTGATGAAACATCTGAATGGCGGAAACGATAAAGAAAGCCGTACGTCTGTGAATGTCGATCCCGGACCAGAGTGGTTCGGCGCCCACTGCAGTCGTTCCCATGAACGTTCAGTGAGTGGAACGTCTGATCCCTGAAAATCAACAAATAACTTGTCGCCAACTTGAGAGAGAGAGACGCATCTGTCTGTGGAAACTGTACACACCACTACCGCTTGCACGTTACAGGAACTTCAGCTGGGAGGTTTTTGCCACATTCCTTGTACAGCTCCGACCTCACTCCAAGCCATTTCCACATGTTTGGGCCATTACAGGGGTTCCTGGGAGGCCGGCGTTTCAGACGTGAAGCAGGCAATCTGATCGTGACTTCGGCATACTGACAAAACTTTCGATCTTGATGGTATCCAAGCACTAGTGAAACGCTGGGATAAGTGCATTAGTGTAGCAGGGGATCATATAGAGAAATGAAGAGAGTTTTTACTCTCGGAACTGTTCTGTTATTCTGACAAAAAAGGTCAAGGATTGACTTAAACGCCCCTTATAGTAGCAAAACAGCCCAACAGACTTTACTAGCTAAGATTACGGTCAAAGATATGTATCACTTAACAAAATCAGACCATTTCATTACAAACACACACACACACACACACACACACATATACACACAAACACATCACTAACCTTCCAGCCGGACAACCAGAGGCACCTTGAGCTCCAGCTCTCTGCAGGCCTTAGTGATGCCGTTAGCGATGATGGCGCAGTTCACAATACCACCAAAAATATTCACTAGGATGGCCTCCACCTTAACAAAAAAAGAAAGAAGAAGAGACAAACAAAGATGAAAGAGGATAAATACTGAGAAGGCTGAATAAACCTGATAGCAAAAACAGACACAAAAGAAAGTTTTAGATATACACCAGCATCACAGTCACGCCGTGCAATCAGCGTGACCGAGGAGGCGCATGGGGAAACCTCGTCAGTGGCGGCACAAATAACTACCCAGATTCGACAATATCCTCCTTCTCTCCACAAATAACCGAGGAGCGCAAAAACAACAACATGATCCAGCGTGTGTATACGGTTCTGCGGCTTGCTAACGGAGATAAGAATGAGAGTTTGGATATGCGGAGTCCTTGTGAAAAAGGAGAAATTGTGCTTCAAACCTCTGCCAATCTGGTAGAGGTGAAAAAACGAAAAAAAAAAAAGAAAAAAAAAACCCGTAACAAGAGAGGCCAAGGTTAGCGCTATCAATCGGGCAGCAGTCAGGTACGGGATTAGGATAATCCCTCAAAAGCTACTAAACAGATTACAGTCACATAATGCAACAATGATTTACATTCCAGTCTGTGGGCACGCATGGAAGCAGACGCTCACGAAGGAGAGCATGCTCATACACACACACACACACACACACACACGTGAAAAAGAGTCGTGTGAATAACCGAGAGCGCTGAGGCGAGTACAGCGAGATGGGATTAATTTCGGTGATATGCGCTAATCAGCAGGATCATGAACAGGATGCTGTAATGCTGTTTACACACAAACACACACAAATACCCAGAGAGAGAGAGAGAGAGAGAGAGAGAGAGAGGGGGGGGGGGGGGGGGGAATAAAATCTATCAGGTGCCATTTCCTTCGAACATCACAAGTTGATTTGGGGTCTGTAAAAGGTAACACAGTTCGGATTGGTCTATTGAGTCAGGTTGTGAAGTGTGTGACAGGCAGAGAAAGAGAGAGAGAGAGAGAGAGAGAATGTGTGTGAGAGGCATGAAACTCTGAATGAAGACCTGAATACACTCAAACTGAGATCATGTCAACCATGACAGCACAATTCATACTCCTGCTGCCCTTGACCTGATTCTAAAAGCCTGAGTAACCCTCTCTCTCTGAGACACACACACACACACACACACACACACACACACACACACACACACACACACACAATATCTGGCTATGATGCTTATGAAACGCTTGACTAACACGCCTGACATTTCACAGCCTGTCATGATCTAAGCTTGAGTGTTTTGAGCGTGTCGTCCAATACCCGGCACACAGACCATAGATTGGTCCTCTCTACACAACCAATCTATGGTTTCATTAATCAATCTATTTAAGAGACAGAGACTCCAGCGCTGAAAAGTCTTCTCTCACGTGTGTCATTTCCTCCTCTATCTAATCTGAATCGCTCCTCCGTCTGATATTTTATCCTCTCCACCTGAAGTCTCCGCGCAGTCTCGCGTCCCGACACCAGGGGGCACTGCAGATCCAGGAGTCGTGTCCACCCTTCCTCATATAGTTTCATCATGAGCGGTCCATTTTTCAGTCCTGGCGTTACTGAGAGCGGCCATATTTCTTACAGCCATGCGTTTCCTATTGACATCCATGTATATTAATGACACGCCGGGTGATTTATGCGCCGTTGTAGCCGAGTCAACACAGTTCATAAAAATATCGGGCGTGCTCCGCTTCAACTGTCTGTGAATGTGCGGGAACGGAGGAGGATTGCTTTTTTTTTCTTCCCTTAAAGCTGCTGGAAAGCTTCTCGATAGTGGACAAGATAAAAAAAATAGTGGGGGAAAAAAAAAAAAATACAGCACAGTTTTACAGACTTTCAAGCTCGCATACAATTTAATGATGACCATCGGTGATATCTCTGATTTTTGACAGAATGAGGACTTTTGTTTTAGGAACTGACCCAGGAAGGATCTCTCAGTGACTATACTGAAGATACTTTAGTGTAGTAGTTGACTTCACATTGTTTGGACAGTGGTGGCTCAAAAGTTTAAGCCTCTGGGTTACTGGGTTTCTGATCGGAAGGTCGTGGGTTCAATCCCCAGCCCTGCAAAGTTGCCACTGTTGAGCCTTGGAGCAAGAACCCTAACCCCATCTGTTAAGTCAGCCTTAATTGGTCACACATACATTACTGCACAGTGAAATTCTTTATTTTGAAATTTCCAGCTTCTTAGTAGGCGAGAGTCAGAGCGCAGGGTCAGCCATTTTTTACGCGCCCCTGGAGCAGACAGGGTTAAAAGCCTTGCTCAAGGGACCAACAGCAGCAACCTGGCGGAGCTGCCACTGCCCCATTCCAGGGGCTCAGTATCCTGGCCGACCCTGTGCCCTGACCAGAGCTTCCCAACTGGGATATGGAAAAATAAAAATAAATAAATAAATTCACCTGTGAATGTGTAAAGTACACAAAGAAAGAGAGTGACCATACCTCAGTGAAACACTGTGTTCATTTACAACAGGATCAATGAGGTGAGATGCAAAACTCACGTTTTTTTTTTTTTTAAATAAAAACACACATCGACACATGCAAAAAACTATATGCCCCCCTTCACCCTATGCAAACGACCCACCCACTCTCTGAACTCAATAACATGGATGCATGGATTTTAGCTAATATCTTATTTTCAAGTTGCAAGTTTTGATGACGGCACACAATGCGCCGTCCAGTTTATGTGTGAAAATGATTCCTTGTGCTTCAAGAACCATTCTTTCACAATTCGAGTCTGGGAAGAACATCTCCAGAGATGTGATGACCTGGTCATTCAGTACGTTCAGGTCGTCAGCTGACTTCATTTTATTGCCACATGATGTTGCCAAGTCTAGACCTGATCATACCGTAACACCGAGACTTGTACAGTGGACACTATGCATGATGGGCGCATCGCTTCATGCGCTTCCCTCCTTACCCTGACACGACCCATTGCTCTAGAATCTGGACTCATCAGACCACATGACCCCATTTGCATTGCTTCAAAAAGTGTGCTATAATCTTGATGCTCCCTGGCAAACTGAAGCCTTGTTTTTACTGATGAGTCTCACCAGGAAATGATTTTCTTATGGACACAGCTCTTTAGTCCAAATCCTGCGAGTTCTCATCACACTGTGTACGTATGTAAAGGCTCTGATTTCCTAATTCGTTTCCAAACACATCTCTTCTTTGAAATTGACAGTTCAGTACTATGATCAGTATTAGGGTCAAGCTCTTGAATTGTGTAATTTACATCACTGGGGAAATTATTTTTTGTAAGGAAGTGAGGAAGCTGGGGTCAGAGGACAGGGTCAGCCAGGATACAGTGCCCCTGAAGATGAGGTTAAGGTTCTTGCTCCAGGGTTCAATAGTGGCAACTTTGCAGGGCTGGGGATTGAACCCCTGAGCTTCTGATCAGAAACCCAGTAACCCACAGCCTTGAACGTTTGAACCTCTACTGTGCAAATGAACGGATAGGAAGTCAACGTCTATAATCCAGGTTTTAATAATGCCCTGAACAGTCCTTAACTTAATTCCAGTAATTTCAGCAACCTCCTTGGTTGTTTTCGTTTAACTAATCCAGGCAAATGTAATGCAGTATAGAATAAAGATGAGAATAAAAAGCTTTAGCACTAAAGAGACTGTCCATTTCTGCCCCCAATTCCATCATAATCTTTAGGACAGTTCTCTCCAAAATGCCACCATGACCATTAATTGTGACTGAATACTGAGGATTTGCGGCTGAACTTCAATCAATGTAAAACTCGTTAAAATTGCAAGATCTGAGGTACCTCAGCAGGTATAGCTCATTGTTAAATACTGGAGGGCTACAAGTTCAAATCCCAGACCTGCCACAGAGTCATTCTTAGGTCCTTTAATAAAGTCCTTAACCTTCAAATCACTCAGCTCTATCACCATGCTTAGATTAGATTCTGTAAGTCACATTCATTAACAGCATCTGGCAAAATGTATATTAATAAATGTTAATGCGGCAGGGTTTTGAAACTGCAGCGTCCCAATCGTGCATTTATTACAAGTTTCACATTATTTAAATAACAAAGACGAAATGCTTTAAAGACAAGAAAGGGACACAAGGGTCCATGTACGGTGGGTGAAGTGTGGACCAAAAGGCAAAAGCAAAGATTCGACTGCTGTGTGTGTGTGTGTGTTTGCTAACTTTTGCACGCATTAAAGCAAACATTTTTACTAACACTAATTTTAGACGGAAAAATCAATTCGGATCAATTCCTGCTCCAATTACAAGCCGAACTCGCCTGCGCTCAGATTGATCATCGAGCCGAAACATTTAATTCAGCCAATTAACATCCAGCTGGATCAATTAAGTCGGGTAACGCCTAGTAAATTACCCGTGCCACTAATAATAATAATGATATTTAAAAAAAAAAAAAACTTTCTGCACAAAATACAAATAAAATATTAGTACAACATTCCAGTGAGGATCTTAAACAAGACAAGACAAGGGGAAAAATAAACAATAAAAATCTCCCAGGGCTCGCTGCAGGATTCCACTGCTGTTACCTTAAACTTGCACGAGCGACTCAAATTTCATATAATAAGGTCATAGCGCCCGTGGCAGAACGGCATGTCAAGGTGTTTATCCTTCAAACTCAGGCGGAACAGCTGGAACGGGCTTCAGAGCTCAGGAAAACAGCCTGCTGTCTGTATGGAAGCTCTCAGAAACCTCTCCCTCTGCCACATCCACTCAATATCGTGCGAATCTGTAGGGATCCCAATAGGCCCGAGTGACTGATTGGATTTTATACCAAGTCGCAATTACAAGATGCAAGTTCTCAGGCGCATCTGCAGCATTAATCGTAATCATTTTAACGTGTACACGTTTATACTTTTGCCACAGTGATTCCACGTAGAAAAGGTGTGGTAAAGAAACTTGCATACACCGATGTCACTCACACACGCCATACTTTTGTTTAATCCACCACCTTCCTTGACCTCCTTTGGCTCTTTCTGGTGGTAAAATAAGGGTGAACGAACAATGCATAGAGTAACGCAAACACAGGATCGACAAGGGCTGAGTGATGGCAAAAAAAGTTGCGCTTTTAGAACAGGTGAGGATGGGATGCTTGTTGAGTCTGGTTCTTCTTGAGGTTTCTTCCTACTGTCATCTCATGGAGTTTTTCCTTGCCACCATTGCCCTCAGCTAACTAATCAAGGACAATCTGATCATTTGGATTTCTATACATTCTCTCACACATTTCATACTAATGTCACATTGTAAAAAGTGCTATATAAATAAAATTTAACTGAATCTTGACCTTCATGAAAGAAATGTGGTCGGAAACATGTGATTGCACTGTATGTTATGTTTAACAGTGAAAACATTACGCGGCAATAAAACAAAGTTGGCATGGACTCAAATTGTGAAATAGTGGTTCTGGGAATTTTTTTTTTCTTTGGTCATGCAATGTATGTTATAAATTCAGATTGGCATCACATAAGACTAAGTAAGATTCAATCCACATCCAACTGCTTTTTTGCCTGTTTATCCTTCCAAATGGTAATTTTGTATACCCTAAGCTCCGCCTCTCAAAATTTGAGAGGCCTGAAGCCTATCCCAGAAGATGGGGACACGCGGTGGGGTACACCTTGGGCAGGGTGCCAATACATGGCACGGCACACACGCACATACACACACTCACATTTATGCACTATGGGCAATTTGGAAACGCCAATTAGCTGTCTGATCTGCATGTCTTTGGATTGTGGGGGAAACCGGAGTACGGGGGAGCATGCAAACTCCATGCACACAGAACCATGGTGGGAATCGAACCTGGACACCGGAGGTACAGTACAAGGTGACAGTGCTAACCACTACACTGGCTGGTTGGACACGTCTTAGCCTGCCTCACTCTTAGTACTGGAGCACCCCAGTGTTGTGTTCTGAGCCCTCTACTGTACTCACTGTACACACATGACTGCGTAGCCTCTACCAACTCCACCACCATCATTAAGTCTGCTGACGACACCGTCGTGGTGGGCCTGATCACTGACAACGATGAGACGGCCTACCTGAAGGAGATTGTTCCTCTGGCACCAGTTTTCCAGATTTCCAATCTCCTTCTAAACGTCAGCAAGACAAAGGAGTTGATAGTGGACTTCAGCACAAAGCAGAAGAGGAACTACCAGACCCCCGTCATCAACAAGGGCCCAGTGGAGAGAGTGGACAGCTTCCGTTACCTCGGTGTTCACATCACGCAGGACCTGTCATGGTCCTGTCACATCAACACCGTGGTAAAAAAGGTCCGGCAGCGTCTCTACCACCTCAGATGCCTGAGAGACTTTAGACTGCCCTCTAAGGTGCTTAGGAACTTCTAACTCTTGCACCATAGAGAGCATCCTGACGGGAAACATCACAACTTGGTTCGGGAACAGCACCATGCAGGACAGACGAGCTCTACAGAGGGTTGTGCGATCAGCTGAGCGCATCATCCGCACCGAGCTCCCTGACCTGCACTCGATCTACAGCAAGCAGTGCTGGACCAAGGCCAGGAAGATCATGAAGGACCTCAGTCACCCCAGCAATGGACTGTTCTCTCTGTTGAGGTCAGGAAAGCGATTCCGCTCCCTGAAGGCCAACACAGAGAGACTGAGAAGGAGCTTCTTCCCGCACGGTCTCTTAGTCAGTACACCACACAGTACTGGTCCACTTCGCACATCCACATGTTTCTGCACTCACTCTGGACATTCACTGACACTAGTGTTCACTGCACACTCATGGACATGTGCACATAAGTCTCTTTAATATGACACTTTACTGCATATTTGCACACCCCTGGACATTCCATTCTATTCTATTTATGTTCACTCCATTCCCGCACAAATTTCCACAATTCTACTTTTTCTATTGTACAGCTAGGTTTTTCTTATTTTTCTTATATTGTATATTGTATTTTGTACTATAGAGATATTTTATTTTTTATTTTATTCTTTTATTCTTTCTTAGTTAAATTTATTCCTTCTTAGTTAAATTTACTATACATATATATATATATATTTTAAATTTACTTTGTTTTGTTCCTAATACAGTGGAACCTTGGATTACGAGCATAATTCGTTCCGGAAGTGGGCTCGTATTCCAAAACACTCTTAAACCAAATCATCAATTCCCATAAGAAATAATGAAAACTCAAATTATTCGTTCCACAGCCCCCAAAAATAAATACATAAAAATAATTAATACAATCTATAAAATGAAAATAAAACAAATTAATCTGCACTTTACCTATAAAAAAGTACAAATAAATCCTGACAGATAAGTGTTTCCATTGGTGCGCGCACGCGCCATGTGTGTGTGTGTGGAATTAGCCCCTTCCCTCGCCTCGTTTTACACAGTAACATTACTCCTCCCTCTCCCCACCTCGCTTTTTCATAAAAGTTTCACAACAAACACACGCACGCGCACACACACACACACACACACACACACACACACACACACACACACACAGCGGAAACACCGATTTAACGGAAAAAAAGCGAGACTGGCACGAGCGCATACTAAAGGAATCACTTAAGTTTCACAACAAACGGACACACACACAAACACGGAAAAACCGTTTTAACAGGAAAAAAAAAGAAATCTCTCTTATGACACTGGCGTGAGCGCATACTAAGGGAATCACTGCTGTAAAGTAAAAAAAAACAAAAACAAATGAACCAGCACCTTACCTTTGAAAAGAATCGCGACAGAGCAGACTTTCTGTGTCTTTGTGAAGCCGGGAGGGGTGAAAAGGGGAGAGAGAGTCTGTGCGTGTGTGTTTCAGTGTCAAATTGCGCACGCACGAGCAGAGTTTCTGTGTTTGCGAAGCCGTAGGGGGAGGTGAGAGAGTGACGCTCGGTGTCAAAATAAGAGTCGCGTGTGTGAAGCATGATACTCGGCGCTCGTAAACTAATACTTGCCCGGTTTCCGAATAAAAAATTATTTAAAATCTTTGCTCGGTTTGCGGAACACTCGTAAACCACGTTACTCGCAATCCGAGGTTCCACTGTATTTATTTCCTATATTCTTTTTATTTCCTATTAATAGTCTTTGTTTTAAGGACACGGGTAGTCGTCTAAGCATTTCCCTGCATATCGTACTGTGTACGACTGTGTATGTGACAAATAAAATTTGAACTTAACCACTAATATTCACTTTTCACATATTCACATTTAAACAACTTTTAAACATGTCAACAAACTTATCAAACAAGACACATAATCCAATTGCGTTCAGTGAATTTATGGTATAATATTTAGGTCCACAGCTCCAGAGCAGAACGAAAGAAGCAAAAGTCAGCCACTTGGCAATATTTTGACTGATTACATAACACTTGAATGTGATCTTTTGTAACGCTATTATATCATTAAGAACAGGAAGAAATCTCAGGGCCTCCACAGCCTTTGCTAGACAAACACTTGCACTTTTTCGTTTCATTGCTCACGGCTTTGGACACACATTCCATTTTAAGCGGCTAATCCGGTGCAATTCAAGCCTCACTTAGATCCAGTGCTCTGTTAGCTAATGCATATGACACCAGATCCAAGACGCCATTGTTGCTGGTCAGTCATTTTTCACATCTGACAGCACTATGATGCCTATACCTACTCTGAACACCATGATCGGGGTAAAATGAGATTACAGCAAATCAGACTCGCCTACATCGCGGAGAAACCCCTGTTCCATATCAAAGCCCTTAAATAATTACCAAAAAAAAAAAAAACCTCCTGTTTTTTTTTTTTTTTTCTTCACAGGAGACTGGGGGCACGCCACAACCATTATCACTTGCAAACACACACCTAATGCACACCTACACAAGCCTCTAATCGGCTCGCGGAAAGGCATCTCGCTTTTGTTAGCGGCTAACAGATGCTGGAAGCGGTTCGTGTCATTGTTCGGCTTATCTCCAGAACCCAGCCGGTTTCGTTAGCCGCTGTGTTCTAGCACCTTTGCTAACACTCAGCCACCTTCCGCGCTGAAGTTAGCTGTAAGGTTCGAAGGAGTGTAAAACGTTTCACGGTGCCTGAATTCTTTCAAAGGTTTCCTGACGTCCTAACCCCGTCGGAGGACTTCAGTAATGGTATTTGTAATGGGTGCGGGGTAGCTATTAGGCAGACGAGCATCCTGTGTACTGCATCCTTGTCATTAAAAATTTAAACGTAAGCAAAGACAAGCTTCTTGAAGAGGATGCTTAAAATGCTCAAAAAACATGTCTTTTTAATATATATAATTTTTTTTTAAGAGGTTGTGGTAATAAAACGCAGATTCCATCCCGCTGCTAGACTTTGACTGGGAGAGCCAAACACACGTGTAAATCTCACATTCACATCATTTGCCGGAGTTCTGATATATGATTTGAGTGCTCAGTGGCAGCAGAGGTGTGTATCAGAGACAGCACTGCTAGATTGATTCGGGATATTTTTTCTTTTCCCCCCTTTTATGTTGCTGCCATTCTATCAAATCTAGGAGCTATTTTTCAGTCCCG
Source organism: Clarias fuscus (assembly GCA_030347435.1). Lineage (NCBI taxonomy): Eukaryota > Metazoa > Chordata > Actinopteri > Siluriformes > Clariidae > Clarias > Clarias fuscus. Next base: position 29,468,232 of record CM059217.1, read on the forward strand.
TTAATCCGCTCCCACTGGCTCGGCTGCTCCTCTGCCATGGGACGCTGAAGAGCATAGAAGGAAACACAGAAAGAGAGAGATGGCTTGGTCTAGGGCGGTTATTGGGGACCGAGATTGGCCCTGGCAAAAAGGGGATAAGAGGGAAATAATTATCCAGTCTGCTGGAGCATGACAGCTCCTCCTCTCGCCTCGAGTGAGAAAGGGCGATCGTGTTAGGGAATCAGTTTCGGAAACCCACAGAAACATGCTGTCATCACCATCAGACATCGTATCCCTAACCGCCTCCGTGTGTGCGCACTACGGCCACGGCCAGCTGAATTCCTCGGCTGGGGGTTTGAGGCAGCGGTTGTTATAGTGTGTACATTTCAAAATGAATCCGGAAAGAAAGAAGACCAGCACACAAACAATGGAAAAAAAAAAAAAAAAAAAAAAGCACAAATGTTCGGGATCTTTTAGAGGGCACGGGAGAAAAACCGGCGCCAAATGAGGCCAAGTGAGGATTGTCTGAGGAAGGCTGTTTTTGGACTTGGAAACATGACCACTAATGTACCACTGTGCAGTAGTTTAAATTAGATGATACTAAAATACTAAAAAAAAAAAAAAAAAATCCTGATTGTATATTGTGTCTGATTTTTTGGTTTGTTTCCTAAATGGATTCTACGTTAAACTTTACCAAATTTTAGTTCGACCAAATTTGACAAACCAAACAGCACAAACACTTGGACACATCCAACTGTCCAAAGCTAAATCATATACAGTGTACATACAGTACAACGTTGCACATGCTCAGATTAGGTATGGTAGCTTACAACAATTAAACGCGTGCTGTGCTGTTTGCATGAATGAATAAGAAGCCTCTCGCTCACCTCGCTTGCCAATTAAGTGCTAGCTACAACAAAACTAATACACCTCTTTTCGCCGCAGATGCTCGATTGCGTCCGACAATCAAAAAAAGTTGAATCCTCGATTTTTTTTATTCTCCTGCAGGGGAGATGGACTTCCCGCTCGTTATCCAGATCCATATTCACCATGTTCCCTTGTTCCACAGTAGTAGTGTCAGCTATTTTCAATTTTAGTCTTGGTATCTTAGTCCCGGGATAAATGTCCCTGATAGTTTTTATCATATATAGTCAATCTTATCATATTTTTGTTCAGACAAGTTTTAGTCAATTAAAGTCTAAAGTCATTTTAGTCTAGTTTTAGTCAGAGGATTGTTTTATTAGTTTATATTTTTTAAGAGACATTTTAGTCCTGTCTTTTTTTTTTTCATTAACGATATTGCATGCTGATTTCGTCACTGTCACTGTCCACTGATCATCGTCCCGTCATCGTCACGTCTTTGTCACAGGGTAAGAAGTCGTCAACGAATATTTTTCCGTCGTTATTTTCGTTAACGAAATTAACACTACACAGTAGCGACCAAATTTCAGATTCCTAAGTAAATGTACATGAACAAACTTTAATCACACATGCAATTTCGCAAACCCCCTGGGTCATTTCCAATATGGACGCCATCAGCGTAAAGTTCATGGTTGCGCTGCCCATTAAAGACATCTTTAACGCTAGTGCCGTCAAACTGGGGACCACAACGTCACCGGGTTCCCGGGTTCCCGAGTTCTGGAGTTCACAACGGCCTTCGGGTCCGCACTTCTTTCTGGCATGTGAGCAAACCCCAGCTGTCTCCGTTCTCACACTCGCTCTCTCTCTCTCTCTCTCTCTGATTATCCTTCTCTCTCCGGGTCTCTCTCGCTCTTGCTCTCTCCAGTGAAAAGAAACTAATCAAGGCAGAAATAGATTTGCAGTCTGGGTCTGGCAGCGAGTGCGTGCGCGCCGAAGACCGCAGTGTCCCGGTGAATTGGTGCTCGAGTCGGTCATATCCGCCTCAAGGTCTCCGGCTCGTTGTGCGATGGCGGAGGGGTTGTGAACTGTGACAGCTACGGCACGACGCGGCCCATCACGGATGAGCGAGAGCGGCCTTTCAGACCGGCTGCCATTCAATTCCCAGCACAACAGCAGAGAAAAGAGTCTCAGACTGAGGTTTATTAGGATGAGAGTGGCAGTGAAACGCAGACAGATGCACAGATGTCCACACACACTGATGAACACAAAGCCGAACTCGCACTCGCACACAGACTGACGAGCATCAGAACCACATGATATCATGTGAAATATGAGCATATGATCCGAAATTATGAACCGTTATTTGTGAACTGTCGTAACGGAAGTGAAAACAGAAACATTGGCATGCCTCTGTAAGTTTCTGACATGTCCCTGGTCACTCATGAGAGTCGGTGTTTCTCCTCCGTTATCTTAAATGTAGCGAAACTCACCTGATAGAGTTACTAAGCTTCTCAGTTCATGGCTTTTCACAAGGGTTTCCCTTTAAGAGCTCTTAAAATAAGTGGTGTATAGTCGCCATGCGTGCACAACGCTCAGCATACGGATGAGAGGCGGTATCAGAGTGGATAACGTCTGCAGAGAACTCTGTACATGCGAACACCATCAATAAATCAATCAATAAAATCCCTGTGGCATGTATGATGAAAAAGAAAGAAAGAAAAAGGAAGAAAGAAAGAGACATAGCAAGAAAACAAGAAATAAAGAAAGGAGTTATTTCGGAAATAAAAAATGAAGGAAAGAAAATAAATAGAAAGAAAGAAAAAGAAAGAAATAGAGACTAATAGAGATTAAAATGGAAGGAAAAAAAAGGAAAAGGAAGTGAAAATGAGATTAATAGAGAAACCAATAGAAAAGATATAAAAATAAATAGGAATAAAGAAAGAAAGAAAGAAAGAAAGAGGCATATCAAGAAAGAAAGAATCACATTCATAGGGAAATAAAAAGAAAGAAAAGAGAAAGAAATAAATATTAAATAGGGGAATAAAAGGAATAAACAAAAGAAAGAAAAAGAAAGATGAAAAAAGAAGAAATTGAAAACTGAAAACCAAGGGAAAGCAGAAAGAAAGAAAAATAGAAAGTAAAGAAATGCATAAATGAGAAAAAAAGCAATAAAAAAGCGATGAAGAAAAAAGAAATTAATGGAGAAAGGAAAACAGTTAAATGGAGTTAATAATTACAAAGAATGAATCAGTTATTTTAAAAAAAGACAGACATTTTTCTCCATCTCTTAAAGTATTTCTCTCACCAATTTTTATTTGAAAGAAGAGATGGAGAGACCGAGATGGAGAGAGAGAGAGAGCGAGAGAGAGATGTGACTAACCTTAGCAAAAGGCCAGTGTCTGAAAAGGAATAGAAACATAAACACACACTCAAAGGAATAAGCAGCGATGGAATGAAGGAAGAGTGAGTGATTCAGGAGAGAGAGAGAGAGAGAGAGAGAGAGAGAGAGGATGGCAGCTGAATTGTCACATGTCAGTCATAGCTGAGATTTCATTTCCTCTTGCTGACTCCCAGCATGCCACACACACACACACACACACACACACAGCCAAGCTTTGACGAGGTGGAACAGCATTCCTTGCAGACGTCCACACGGCCGTACCCGAGATGTCCTTGGGATGGAGAGCACTAACATGTCGGTCAGAGGGATGGCAGACGACAGATTACTCACAAACTAAAGACGCTCCACTTCACATGAGAAACTCTGGATGAACAGAGACTCGCTGCATGTCTCACTCACAACCCTGAACCTGTACCTGAATTTTAATATAGGAGCGCTGCAGGGAGACGCCTCCAGGGCTTACACCACTAGTCTCTCTCTCTGACTTTATGCGACTATAAACTCTACCGGTTTCTCTAACGTCCCTCGGTTAGTAATGAACCTGAGCCCAGTCACAGTGCGGCACGCGAGCACATGGTTTTGTCCTGTTCTTTATACTTGCAGCTCTGCCAGCGGTTCCAGCTGTTAATCAGATCAAAGGTTCATATTAATTAGCTTGAGCTAATGAGTTCGCGTTTCCAGAGTGGCGAAATGATCATAGGCACATGTACAGTGAGACTTCACTAAAAAGGAGAAAACAACGAAAGGCAAAGAATGAGAGAAAAAGAAAGAAAAAAGAATGAAAGAAAGAAAAAAAGAAAGAAAGAAAAAATTTTAATGACAGAACGAAAAAGAACAATTGAGAAAGAAAAAAAATACTAATAAAGAAATAGTTACTTAAAAAAATGACAGAAGGAATGAAAAAAGACCAACTGAGAAAGAAAAAAGTAAGAAATAGTTACTAAAAAAAAGAAAGAAAAAGAAAAGAAAGGAAAGGAAAAAAGGGAAAGGAGAAAATAAGAAAAGGGATTAATATAGAAAGAAAAAAAATGAATGGAAAAAGCTAGAGAAAACCAAAAAGTAAGTAAAAAGAAACAGAGAATGAGAATGACGAGAGAAAATAAACGGAATAAATGATAAAAGAAAAAGAAAAACGACCAACAAACGCATATATCAAAAAAAAAAAAAAAAAAGTATTGATATTTAACAAAAGCATAAGAAAGTAGAAACCCTGACATGGGATATAAATGTTCAGGACAGAGTTGTGTTTTTTTTATTCGGCCACATGACGAGCCGCACTTTTGTATCATAACCTCAACAGAAAAGAAAAAAAATAATAACTATAAAACTGCTGTGGTATGAGGGAAATAAAACACTTCCTGACATGCTGCTATGGGTAATTAATCAACCTCAGTGTGGTACGGGTCACTCCGCTTGCGTCAAAATTTTTTCTGACAGTCAGAACAGAAAATTTCTCCCAGGATCTTAGTGAAGTTTCTTATGACGCTCTAACCGTACACAAAGTTCTTTCCTTGATTTAGTTCGTGTCTATGAAGACAAATCCACAAAGAGACAGCAGTGTACGTTTGCGTAATATACAGTATGTAGAGGCTGTTCACAGAGAAGTACATGAAGTGTTTACAGAGAGATGATGTTTTATCCAGAGGTTCTTAGTCAGGCCACTCTGGTCAGAAAGTTCATGAGACTATAATACCGTAATAATTCTTTCAGAGCACGAAACTTTCATACTCTCCAGGAAGTAAAACGCTAGCTGGCACTCGTGCGTTAGTATTTAAAGCCTGAGTCTGGGATCACTGAAAGTCTTGACCCAGCCCATCTTCTGGCAATGTGTAGGAGGAGCGCTCTTAAATTTGACAGCGGCGTATTTTTCCACACAGCGTCTCTCTCTCCCCGTGCTGCTTCAAGCCACAGTTACTTTATTAAAGTGAAGGAATGCATAATGGTGCTGAACGGCATGCATAATCACCTCGGAGAACAGCCACAACAAACGGGGCACAGCACATAAAAAAGACGACACTCCCACTCTGTTCGCCGCACCACGCGCCCAATCAAGATTAATTTATTCTAATGTATTCGCGCAGAAGGTCAATCATCCAAATGATTCCGATTGCCGTTGCTTTCGATCTCATCTCACAAGCCAATGAGGTGTCCGCGGGGCAACAGTGCTACTTTTTGCAAGGCAAATCATCTTCGTTTAGTTACAGTTCAGAGGTTCGTTCTGGCCTTGGTAAACATCGATCACTAACGGCAGCATGACTGCCTATTTTAACAGCACTCATAAAAGACCAGATGGGACATGCAATTGCATTTTATATAACATAGTAGAGAATTGTCTTCACCATCTCTCTCTCTCTCTCTCTCTCTCTCTCTGGGTGGATTTACTCTTTTGCAATCCCGATGACATTTGAAATGAAGCTTCTCACAGTCTAGGAATATTCTATTATGATGTATTACTGTTATTCAAAATATTACTTAAAATAATAATTTAGATGTATTAAATCCTAGTCAGGTCCTCATATACCCAGAGCTACGCGCTCCTGAGGTTCCCACTTTTCCCAACCGACTTGTCCCCAGGGACCCATTTTCCCACAGCTATGTGTACAGTATTCTAAAGAATTACATGGACCCAAGTCCCTATATATCCCCCCAGCTTCATGGTGCCAGAATCACATCCCCTTACAACTACTCTACGTTTTCCCAGGTCCCCACATTTCCTGAGACACTAGCTCCCAGAGTCCCATTTCCCCACATCTATATTATGTATTCCCACCTCTCCACATTTCCCCAGGTACAGAACTGTGCTAAAGTTTTGCTTCCAAAGAGCCAGACTTTCTTGTATTTTTAATGTAGTCTTGAGGAATAGTTCCGCAAGCTTCCTGGAGGTCTTTTTTGTCTCTCATTTTCAGTCCAATTCCTGTACAGATGGGGTGATGATGACAGATGATCAGGCCGGCGATTAGTGTACTGGTGATGCTGAATTCTGAGTGGTTGGAACAGACGAGAGGGCAAGTGAAGTTGCTGCTGATAAACAACCAATTTTTAAATTGTATCTTCAAGCACTTTGCAGTAAAACATTTGTTCCCGTTTCTGTAATTTAATGAACGTAATTTACTTTATTTTAAATTTAAGAAATGATGGGTGGCTCTAGGCTTTTGCAATGTATTTACTTGTTCACAGGGTCCACCTCTATATGTTCCCTGGTCCCCACATTTCCTGATGTACTTTTCCCCTATATGTGTGTTCCCCCATGTTCCTTGGCACATGTTCCCAGGGTCCCATTTTCTCACATGTTCCCAGGTTCCCCATGTTCCCTGGCACATGGTCCCAGGGTCCCATTTTGCCAGATGTGTGTTCCCAGGTCCTCCTTATTGCCTGGCACATGGTCCCATTTTCTCACATGTTCCCAGGTCCCCTTATTGCCTGGCACATGGTCTCAGGATCCCATTTTTCCACGTGTGTTCCCAAGTCCCCCATATTTCCTGGCACATTGTACCAAGATCACATTTTGCCAGATGTGTGTTCCCAGGTCCCCCATATTCCCTGGCACATGGTCCCATGATCCCATTTTACCTGCATCTATTTGTTTCCATGTTATTTCCCTCCCAACTATACAGTATGTGTACCCAGGTCCCCACATGTTTCTAGGTCTGCAAATTTCCAGAGTCACATGTCACCACATTCCCAGCATCCTAACTTTCCAGATCCCCATATTCCCATGTATATTTGTTCACAAGTTCCCATAATTCAAAGAGCTACATGTTCTCAGGTTCTTATAAATCCAGATTTGGGTGCTCCAAATGGTTCAGATCTCCGGATTATATTCCCAGAGCACCCGACACATTCAGGATTACATTTTCCCAGGTCTCCATCTTCTTGGTCCGACATGTTTCCAGGTCCATGTGTTATCAAGACCCCGTGTTCTCCGGGGGCCCGCATTCCTTGCATTTCTTTTTGTACATATTTATGATCAGTTGGTGGGAAGTTAGGCCTTATGATTGGTGCTCTTTCAAGAATTCTAAACTTCAATTGTATCCTGTCTCATTTTTAAGTCACTTCAGCCAGATGCATACAGTACATATAAAATGTAAATGTATATGTAAATGAAAAAACCTCTAATCAGGAAACTCGCACCTTTACAAAGTTTCCTTTCGTAACCTAAATTAATGAAGACTTTTCTATACTCTATTTCACTGATTAAAAATGGGAAGAAAAGGCCTTTAGTTTTTACGTGTGACTGAGAATCTGAAAGAGTTCAGTAAGGTCTGCGTAATTTATTGTGCTGTATTTGGAGTATAATTTAATGCCAGTGCTGGTGGAAAATCAGCAGGGAAAAAGTTGGGCGAGAGGTCCAGATAATTCACTTTTCTGCTCCTGTTTGTTGCGCGAGGCAATTTGGTGGGATGAAATAACCTTGCAGTTCTTTAATTCAGATAGATGGAAAGCTATTTTGATATGGCGGCACACACCCCCGACATTACAGCTCCCCCTCCTGAGCCTGTCCTTAAAATAGGGCCTTTCAAGACGACTAATTTGTTATTCATCTGTTAAAATCATGGTATCGCTGCACTTATTGAAATGCAATGATTCCTTTCTGCTCTGCTCAGTCTAAATGAGTAATTTAAAAATTGATAGAATAGCACATACTGCATGCTTGCTCTCCTCCTGCCGCCCTCCCTTCTCTCTGGCTCTACGTCTACTGAGTCTTGGAGGAAGCTTTGCTAAACTCACCAAAAAGCACAAATCAAGTCTAACAGATGGATGCAATCAAGATTTGATTTCCTAAAAGCCAGAAACACTGATACGTTAAATTAAGTGGGTGTGCTGGGTAGCTCTGGCCTGTGGTGTGTGTGTGTGTGTGTGTGTGTGAGAGAGTATATGTTATAGATGAATGTTAATTATTTAAAGAATGAATAACATCAGCGAATGAATTGTTCAGGGCATAGCGAGTTCAAGGGCACCCCTTTGCGTCACGACATAATCAACCCTCACATAAAAAAAAAAAATCAGCCCCTGCCATAAAAACTTAAAACCTACAGTACAGATGTGACTGAAAGTTTGTGAACCCATTACAACTGTCTATATTTTTGGTAAATGTGGTCATTAGTGCGTAAAGTGGATAAAGAGAACCTAATTAAACGGTAATTAAAATGAGACAAAATTATCATGCTTGGTCATTTATTTATTGCGGAAAACCAAATCCGATAACACATCGGTGTGTCTGAAAAGTATGTGAACCTTTGATTCACCCAATACACTTGTTGAGCAGTCGTACAGATCTGTACCGAGAAATACGCTAGAATTCTTCAAAGCTGAACAACTTCAGCAGTTGGATGGTATTGGGTTTCCTCGCATAAGCTGTTCCTTTTAGTTCCTTCCACAAAATGTCAATAAGACTAAGGTCAGGACTGTGACTTGTCCATTTTGAAACACTGGGCCTCATGCAGCAACCATACTGTACATTCTTACATTTACATTACATTTGAGCAGTTTCGCAGACGCCCTTACTCAGAGCGACTTCTTTTTTTTTTCACATCTGACAAAATGAGGGTTAACGGTCACTGGCAACTTGGTGGTACAGGGGCGTGAACCTGTGACCTTCCAATCAGTCGTCCCACGCCTTAACCACTGAGCTACCCCTGATTCTTAACCTCCCCAATCTGCTCTTTCCCAGGTGAGCTGAATGATGAATCCCACTCAAATTGGATCATTATAATTAGCATAGTTACTGTCCCTAAACACCATATAAAGGCAGGTGCACGTTGTGTTGTGTGTAAATCGGGTGCAGAATTGGAGAGACTAAAACAGCTGAATTGAAAGGAGTGGGCCAAAATACCTGCAGAGAGGTGCAGAAGTCTCATTGACAGTTACAGGAATCGTTTGATTGCAGTGATTGCCTCAAAAGGTTGTGCAACAAACTATTAAGTTAGGGGTACCATCATTTTTGTCCAGGCCTGTTCCATGAGTTCATTTTTTTTTTTAATAATTCTGTTGAAGCATGGTTGAAAAGCAATGTCTGACTTTCATTGGTTAACATTCATAGAATTCTTATTTATTATTACTTTTGTCAGATTAAAGTTATTTCTGTGACCATTGTGAGTTTTTCTTTCATTGACCGAAGGGTACCAACAATCTTGTCCACGCGTGGACAAAAAGTGCTTTGAGGTTTCCGTCACTGGACAGATCCCGTTTGGGTGAGTTTCGAAAATCTAATCAGTTCCTATGTAAATCACTGTAAATTTAAAACACTGTTTTAATATATTTACTAATAGTATAATGCAGTATTTTTTGAATTTTTTTTCAGAACGGCTGCAAATATTTAACAGTTTCCTGTTTTTAGCTTGCTTCATCCGTAATACAATGTATTGTAGAGGCACTGCATTCTGGAATTGATTTAAGTTAAGTGTTAAGTGCTTTATGCTTCAGGGCTTCATGTGAGGATGGGAACAGACCCTCCGCTGCAGCCGAACTCGATGTGTTAGCGCGTCTGCACTGCATCGAACAAAACTGCAAAAAACTGAATAAAAGTTTCTTAATTTATTTTTTAATTTGCAGATTTTAATAAGTCAAGCCAGTGGTGTGTGTTTTAAGCTTTTCTGAGCTCCGGGTTCGCGTTTGCGGCGTCACTTTGCCGGTGACGCGGGAGAAACGGAGAGAGCGGTGCGTGAGAGGAGATGGATAAATCGTTTTTTCATCTGAATAATCTAAGGGTTGTGGCTGTGACGAGGATGAATAGACCTGGAGCGTGAGAAGGTGGATAAATGACTTTGTGAGTATTGACACAGCCAGCTAATGTTTTGGGGGGATTATTATTATTATTTTTTTTTCATTTGTTTCCACAAAGGGTTGGAAGACCAACGGAATATTACATGTTTCACATGTTTCAGCCTCGAGCAAACAGTTCATTCTGTGTTCAACTCTTTACCCAGTTACTATGTGGCTTAGTGGCTAGCACTGTCACCTTGCACCTCCAGGGTCCAGGTTCGAATCCCGCCTTGGGGTCTGTTTACCTGGAGGTTGCATGTTCTCCCTGTGCTTGGTGGGTTTCCTCCCACAGTCCAAAGACATGCAGATTAGATATTCTAACTGGCAATTCCAAATTGCCAGTAATTTGCCCTACCACTGTCATAAATATTGGGAATAAATCCGTCACCACTAGCCTCCGCGGTCCCTAGTTGGACCACAGGGGTTCTTTGATATCGTTCATATGACATGATCTGGAAAATGTTTTGTTGCTTTTTTTTCAAAAGCTTTTAAAAGTCCAGTGTTGGAAGCCTGTGCTCCATTTCACGAGTACTGTTACTGTTGGGTTTACGTCAAAGAAATCAATCAGTGACTCAAGTATTTCTTTATTTTACATGTATTCTTTTTTTTCCCCCTGAAGTTTAACAGGAAAAACGACCCAAGATTACTGCATTCACCTGCGTAGCGGTCATAATCCCGTGTTCGCAAAAATGCTGAGGGCTAAATTCTGTGATGGCTGTTGGCATCTTGCCACCTTGGGTTCATAAAACCAAATTTATACGCTTTCCTTAAAAAAAATTTAAAAAAACCCAATTTTAAAAATGTACTCACTCACCCATTCTTTATATCCTGTTCCAGGGGACTAGACGATGTGGCAGTCCATCATACTCAGGCGGGATTCGAATCCTCGACCCTTGAGATGTGAAGCTGCAGTGCTAACCACTACGCTGCCTATTTTTAACAATTTAACTAATGCTGAGTTTTACAAACATACAGTATGAAAAGAGGTAATACTGTACAATACTCTGTAATATATTAAAAGATATTTGTATTTGGTTCAGGAATACATCTTTAACGTATTTCTTAATTAAGAAAATAAAAATAAATAAATGACTTGCTGGCATCTAATTTAATTACTGTAAAATTACAGTGAAAAAGTTATAAGGTGTATAAACACGAAACCACACGGTCTTGAGAAAAAAAAAAAAAAAAAACTACTGAAAGGCTTCGAGACATCCGCTAGTGAAGACGTCTACAAGGATCCAACTCAGAGAAGCTGTAGTCGGGCGTTATTACGATCAGTGCTCTTGGCTTTATTAGGCCTTGAGTAAAGGAGTAGGAGATTCCTCATTTACTCTGCAAAGGGGTCACGCTGAGCCCTTTATCCTCCTGGATACAGACAGCGAGGGAGGCGAAATAAAAGAGAACAGAAAGAGAGACTAGAGGAGTACGTGTTGGATGACGGATGCCGTCCTCGGAAAGAATCCGAATTGAAGAGCGCAGAAGACGGAGAAGAGCACAGAGACCGCGGTGACTGCTGTGATTTATTTTCTTCCTCTAAATGCGGCGACTCCTCACAAACGCCCCCGTTTCCTATCAGGCTCTGGTTCTGATGAGCAGCCTCCTCCCCAGAAACGAAAAAAAAGAAAAAAGAAAAAAAGAAAAAGATGAGCTCCAGTGATTACAAGCACAGACAGTTTTCTAATTATTCTGTCAAACATCAGTGCAGGAGGCTGAAGGAGTTTCCTCCAGCACCTGACGGACGCTGTAATCACTTCTGCACTCCCAAACAGAGCCGCCATCACACGTGGAACGACGGATCCAGACAGGCAGCCGACTGGAGAAATGTAGAAACTCAAAATGACAAAGTGCTGGGTCTGTGTGATGTGATCGTGTTTCGGGCTTTAATTAATCAAGTAATCCCTGTATCCATGGGTTCGTAACAGATCCTGCGCTCGGATAATAGGTGTAGAAGAAGAATCGTTTTTTCTTCTTCTTTTTTTAATTTATGATTAATACGAGCCGATAAAATTTGCTTTCACTCCAAGGAGGCTGTAAAAACCATGAGATCGAAGTTTTGGTGCTAATCGGGAAATAAAGCCCTATTCTGACTGGATTAGTTTTACACCCAGAGACGGGGTGATTTAATTATCATCGGAGTATCTCTTGGATTTTGGTCCCATCTGAATCCGAATGTCAATAATCTTTTTTTGCACTGCCGTGTACGTGTCTGGAAAGATTACACCATTTCTTTTTTTTTGTCTCGCCTTTCTATAAAATACCCAACCCTGTCAGTAAGGATTCTGTTACATGTGGTGAAGAAACAAGAAAAAAAAAAGAAGAAGGTTTTGTTCTTTTCCTTCGATATAAAGATGCTTGAGGAAGTGGAGAAACCAAGCGGACACCGAGCATTGACCTACTAACGATCGGACGCAACCTTCGCAGCAACGAGCACTTCAACTTCAACGAGCGCGTTATAACAAAGGTCAAAACCTCATCATCACTTATCACGCGTGAATCGATCACAATTACTACCAGACGACTTCCTCCATCCAAGCAGTACTTCAGGCTGAGATCTGGTTCTGAATGAAGAAGTGCATTCATCAGCCAGGGAAGATCCCGTTCCCAGATCCCGTCCGTCCGTCCATCCATCCTTCATTGCCGTTCTCGCGGGCGGTGGAGGGGGTGTGCAGACGAGCCCGTGAGAAATAGACAGGAACTGTGTCACAGGAGGGCACGTTTAATATCCCACCTGCATCTCTACTCAATAACAGGGACCAGATGAAGACTTGAACCCGTGAGGGAGTAACGCACCCAGCCCGGTTCGTACACTCTACCCGTTCTCCTTGTTCCGTAGGCAGGGGACAGAAACTTCCCGTTCTTGTCACATTCTAAAGAGAAGAGTGCGGATCCATCATGCATCCTGTTCCTCCCACTCTGCATACCCCCAAATTTAATACGTTCCTCATTCCCACCCACTAGATGCGCAGAGGAGCACACTGAGAGCGAAAGCGTTATCCGCCCTCCTACCCATGCATGACCTCCTGATTGGCTGGTGTCGCTTTGATTGAAAGGTAACAGAGTAACTCCACGCCACCAACCCAGACGGTAGAACCAATTTTGCCGTCTGCGGCTCTCAAACACAAGCTAACAGTAAGCAGATTTTGTTCTTCTAGCCTTCATCGCATGCCAGACGCTACCCGTTTCAACTCCCGAGACTTTTTCCATAAAGGTGACGATTATTGACTCATTTATTTCCTGAACCGCTTGTTAAAACTGGCTGCTGAGCCAGAAACAGCCCTCAGGCTACGGCGTCTAACCCTGATCCATGTGTCATTCTTCAGTTAGCCTCTTAACCCCCTGTCCTGCCCCTAAGGCAACGGCTGCTCCGCTGAGCAACGCTGTCGGGGAATTGCCGGAGCGACGGTACAATTTTTGCTGTAGAACGGATCAATAAACATCAACACATTTACAGAAAGGGTCTCCGAAGTGGCGATGTAAGAAAGCGGGAAAGCGAAGCGAAATTCTGGTGATAAATGTTGGGAGGAGTGCAGGTACAGGAAAAGAATCAATGCTAACATCACATAGACAATTCATAACCACAGCAACGTGGCGGGGAAAAAAAAACAACAAAAAAAAACACACCCCCGAAGATGGAGATCACGTCTGCGCCTGTCCTCGGGTATCAAACTATGTTTGGGTTTTCGCATAAGTCTTGTCGAACCAAAGTTATCATTACAGTCGTCGGACTACAGATCAGAAGGTCCCGGGTTCAAACCCCAGGGCCACTAAGTTCCCACAGTTGGGCCCTTGAGCAAGGCCCTTAACCCAAAATTTCTCAGATGTAAAAATAAGAACGTAAAAAATTTTAATTGTTAATGTCATTATATTAAACAAAAAAAGCTGCTCTGGATAAGGGCGTCTGCCAAATGCTCAAATGTAAATATGAAAATGGCGTCTCAAAAAAAACGCAGAACTCACAACGATGATCACATTATTATGTTATAGTCACAGCGAATTTTGCTGAAAATCCACTGATGGACTGCTTGTTTGGACTTGATCTTATTTCTTTGAAAATATTATTAATGTTTATTATTTTTCTTCTTCTTATTTATTTGGTAATAGAAACAACCATACAATACATGTGGCTTTTACTTGCCTGTGTGATCCAGGTGCCTCAGTCAACGTGTTTGGACTAGAATTTATTTCTTTGTTTCAGTTTAATCTCTCTGTGCGTGTGTGTGTGTGTGTGTTTGTGTTTGACAAAGATTTATTTAAAAAAAAAAGTCTAATCATAAATTTAAAAAATCCCCCTACACTAGTGGATTTTATGAGAATATTTTTGTTAAGGTTTATATAAAAATCATTTGTATTTGTTTAAGGATAAGTGTTTTTATGATTTTAATCTGCAAATAAGGTTTAATCTCTGTGTGCGTGTGTTTCAAAGCAATTCATAATATTAAAAATGCATCAGATTTGAACATATTTTACAAAACGTTTGCTCAGTCGTGTTTATGGAGTTGGTTAAAATGAAATAAAACGTATATAATCATATTGCCGAGGTTGTGCGGGAAAAAAACAAAAAAACAAAACCAAAGGATATAAGACAGTATATATTGCATGACCTCTAATCCTTGAAACAATCATTTAATCATAGTAAAACTGATTTCTGAAGGTTAATGTATTTCTGTGTATGATTATGGCTGAACTGTTATCACACATTCTCTAATAATATCCTCATGTACAGTGCTGTAGTATCATTTCTTTATATTATATTTCAAATAACTTAAATGAGGGGGATCGAATTAAAGAAAAGCAAACTTAAATTTTTTTTTTTACTGTGACAGACTAGACTGCGAGGTACAATTTAAAAATGCGTTGTTGATTGTAACAAGCTCAGTAGCGACCTCATGTCTAGCTCTTTAGAAGCCGAATATATGAAGAAACGAGGGAGGGGGAGGGGTGTCGAGACTTTTGCACGGTACTGTATGTATAGCTTTTTCATCTGTCGAGAGCATTTATTATCTTGGCTCACACACACACACACACGCGCACACACACACACACACACACACACACACACACACACACACACACACACACACGCACGTCTACTTCAATGAGAACAATACCCAAGATGATGTCATGGTGGGTGATTTTGCTCTTGTCAGGCATGTAGAAGAAATTCTAGATATTGAGGTTTGAAAAACTTTATCTAATGGAGAGAGAGAGAGAGAGAGAGAGAGAGAGAGAGAGAGAGAGAGACGGAGCAGATTTCAGAGATTTTCAGATTAGCAGCAGGCTAATGAAAAACCAATTGTGATCTCGGTGGTCTTTCCACAGCAGGACTGAAAAAGGCTTCAAAATCAGACAAGCGCCTCATCTGAGATGAAGCCTCCGAAAAAGCCAATTACACCCACAATAATGCCTACGAAGCGCTCTCAGCACGGATCAGTGATCACACACACTCACACACACACAAACACACACAAGAGGAAAAGGAAAAAAAAGAAGAAAAAAAAAAGAAAAAGAGAGCTGGAGAATGAAAAAGGTAAGCAGACAGAAACCGACCGAGCGAAGGAAAACCAAAAACGGACGCGCTGGCGACAATCTGGTGAAATCGGACTTAGATTTTTAATTCACATCTAAAACCCATCTATTGTGGGAAACGCGCAACAATCCTTAATTATTAAAGGAACGATACTCTGGTCGGCCCAAAGACGGACAAACGTCAGGTCTCGAACAAAGGTCTTTTAGAGATGTCCTTCCACGATGTTTCGCATCCTGGTCGGTTTCCCGCCGCCGCGGTGGTTTTACAGGTGTAAAAGCGGAAAAGCGCAGAATCCAGATTCTCATCTCCCGCGCCAAAAACTCATCAGCTTAATTATGGCATAGATCCGACGTCTTAATAGGGCTCCTCCATGCGCTTAGTGAGAGAGAGAGAGAGAGAGAGAGAGAGAGAGAGAGAGAGAAGAGTAAACACACACGCACACACACTCTTTCTCTCAAACACGCAGAGAGACAGAGCACCATCTCCCTCAGAGCTCCATCCATCATAAACAAACCACTTCTGTAATTCTTCCCCCTGCTGAGAGACTGTAACTCAATCCAACACACACACACACACACACACACACACACACACACACACAGGGACGGGGAAACACGCGTAGTGTGTAAATATAACGTAAAAATACTGTCTGTATATATCGGAGTGGGCAAAAAAAAAAAAAAAAAAAACTACACTAGAAGACTAATTAAACCCCTAATTAAGCATTTTCTAACGATGTCAATTTTTATAGTCAAAAGTAAGCGGCAATTATTATTAAATAGTTGCGATAGTTCATGTTTATGAATGATTATTCTGTATAATCAGCCGCGTGAAGCTAGAATCTGATTCTACTTTTAATTCGTTTGACACTTATTTGAATAATCCGAAGGACGTTCGAGTCAAACCGGGACTCTTAGCCTCAGTAAAACATTTGAACGGCGCACACTTTTTAATGACGATCCCAACCGAGGTGCAGCGAGCGGAACGTCCGGCCCTTGAAAATCGCCGCCGCCAACTTGCAGACGAGACGCACCTGTCTGTGTTCACTTGCACGTTGCACATGTTTGGGGCATTAAAGGAGTTCCTGGGGGGGGGGGGGGGGGGGGCGACGTTTCAGACGTGAAGCAGGCAGAAAACTTTCTGCCTTGATGGTATCCAAGCTCATGAGTGTATCGATTCTATTCGAAATCAATTTTATTTGTATAGCGCTTTTAGCAATTGTCATTGTCGCAAAGCAGCTTTACACAATCGAAAGAAAATGATTGAAATTTGCATGAAATTGGAAAAATGTGTACGGATCAAAAATGATCAGATTGTCCCTGATGAACAAGCCGAGGGCGACGTTGGCGAGGAAAAACTCCCTGAGATGATGATGGGAAGAACCTCGAGAGGAACCTTGACAGAACCCCATCCTCATCTGGGTGATAACAGAGAGCATTGATTGATCTGCAGTCATGCTGTCTGTTAGGAGGCTGGAAGTTCAAGTACAGTATAAGGAGATTATATGGAGAAATAAACGCACTAAGTTTTTACTCTTAGAACTGTGTTCGGTTATTCTACACAACCAAAAGTTCAGGTTTGACTTGAACTTGTACTACGATCAAGTTTTTAATTGGCTTATAAAATCAAAGTCTTAACATTTAATACTGCGTTAGACAATTTGCTCACGACTTGAAAAGTCTGAGCTCCGAACAAACGACAACACTTAGCAAATAATTATCGAGAGATTTGAATCCCTGGCTTCCTTAAACTTGCTTTTGTTTTTTTTTGCAAAAAAAATAAAAAAAAAATAAATGCATTTCGCTTCACGTCACACTCATGGGATACACTTGTAGGCTTGCGGTAGTTCTGACGGATATTCAGTTATATCCTAGTCGAAGTTATAAAACCCCAGAGTTCTGCTGTCAAGGCATCAAAAGTATCCTACTGTACCTGACCGACCTGACTCAGGAAGTTTTCAAGTCGTTACTTAACCGAAGATCCGAGCGCTTGACGAGGTCGTATGTACGTGCGCGATGTGACGTGATGACCGCGCATCGACAAGCCGAGCACGTCAAGACGCAGTAATTACACCGCCGGCTTTGATATTTTATGCGCTGTGAAACGAAGCATGTGATTGAATTACGGCACACCGGACCTCATCTAAAGCAGCTTGATTTTTTTTTTTTCTTTTCAGCTTGGGTGAAAAGCCAGCGAGGGCTTTCTTTTTACGCAGGGATGGGCCATCAAACGAGCAAAAGATTTAAAATAACACGTGCGCGGTTATTTCTTCTCCCGGGGTCGATTCCTTACTAGCGCTCATTGTGTCCAAGCATTACGATTATTATTTTTATGATTATTATTATGATTATTACTACTTTTAAGCAGGTGGTGGAAGACGGTGAAGTTTCTACCGGTGAAGAAAAAGTTGTTCGAACAAGTTTAGCTCCCTAAACATCCTTGGCTGTGAATTTTTCATGCCATGCCGGAGCTTGGAGCTGAGAGATTTGGAGCCTCTCAGGCCAGAAGAGAAGCAATCGACCGCTAGGTTCTCCTACAAAGGGGAAATCTGCCAGGGATCTTATTCTATCCTAGACTTTACTGTCCTTCCAAAATAAGAGATACAAATCATAAAAAATAAAAATAAAAAAGTAGAAAGGAAGAAAAACAGGAATTCGAAGAGACTCGTCTGATATATCTGGGACAAACGACAAAACTCTTCTGTCCTCCAGATCCGTAGGAGTGAAGCTCAATTAACACACCCCGGATGTCTCCCGAGTCATCGATCTGCCTACAAAGAAAGGCAGCCAGGACGCTTTTCAATCGGTCCTCGTTTCCTGAAGGCCAGGCTCAGTTCACGGCAGGGAAAAATCCATGAGCGATAGATGGAAACAAGCGACATGAATACGCAAACCAACCGCGAGGCATTTAGTCCCGCGCTCTCCCATGCAGTGGCCTCGGAAATGCCACGGAGACCTGAGGTCTGACCGCGGGTCAATCGGACGGCTCATCAAAAGCATGGCTTCGGTCCATGGAACAATTAACCTTCAAGATGAAAGAGGCTACAATGAAAGTCTTACATTTTAATCGGAAATCTCTGCGGCGTGTTAAAATTTCTTTTTAAAAGAGCCCCCCAAAAAAAAAAATTTATAAAA